>SNQN01000414.1:0-143909 GCA_008642245.1 Bassia scoparia
GGGGGAGCTTCATGAGCAATTCTTTTGAGCTTTTTCGGCAATATAAGCGTCTTGAATCACCCGTTCTTTGATCAACATCCGATTAGCTCTACATGCATCTCCAATATTCCTAGCAAAAGCACCTAAAACCTACAAAAACAAAGCAAAACAAACCCGAGAAGAGCAATAGCAAAATATAAAGCATAATAGCTCTAAAAAGGTTGAAACTATGGGAAAAGAAAGATGAAAACACACAAATTAAGCATAGAAATATAAGTATAAAATGGTGTTATCAGGCCACGATCAAGACGCACACGCTGCCACGAGCCACGACCCACCACTCGTGTGGCCACGTGCCACAATCCACCACTCGCGCGACCACTAACCACCACCACACTCGCGAAACTACCTCACAACACCACACTAGATTAAGGTTCTTCCCTAATTCGAAAGTTAGGTTTCTTCCCTAATTTGAATTGATGTGAATTTCTCATGATTATATGCGAATTGTTACGGATTATTTGCATATTGTTTGCGAACTAGGGTTCTTTTCCAATTTTTTCCCCAATTCAAAAATTAGGGTTCCTACCCAATTCTAAGTGCTGCGAATTCCTCTTCAATTATGTTTGTTCATCTTCGAAAATTAGGTTTCCTCTTCGAATTGTTCGTGAATTGTTGTGCGTTGTTCGATTGTATGCGATTCCTTCAATTTGTTGCGAATTTGATAGTGGTGGTGGTGGTGATAGGTAGACGGTGATGGAATGGTTGGTTGAGGTGAAGGGTGGTTGGTTTGTGTGGTGGCTTGGTGAGCTTCGGGTGGTGGGGGCGACGACGATTGGCCTAGGTTGGTGGGGATAGTGGCTAGGTGGGCTTATGGTGTATTTTGGTGATGTAGGGGTGAGTGGGTGAGAATTGGATGGTGGAGGGTGGTTAGGTCACCACGTGGAGAATAGAAAACTCAAGGCCACAGTGTAGATTTTTTAAAACCTTGAGGCCACGGTGTGGATTATGAAAACTTAGTATGTCACCGTGGGAGAACTCGAGGCCACCATATAGAATTTCCCTTGTGTTTTTCATTTGATTTTGGTTCGAAAATTCAAACCCTGAAATTTGAGGGGTTTTTTCTTTTGATTTCGATTTGGGGATTCATGAGGTTTGGTGGTGGGTTGCAGCAGTGGCGAGGTGGGTGCGTGGGTTAAGAGCAGTGGTGGCTAGGGTGAGTTTTTCGAATGGGAGGGGTTCGATTTCTGGGTTGGGTTTCGAAGGGAGGGTTGCTGGGTGGTCGAAAAACTATAGGTCGGTGGTTTGTGGCGAGTGAGGGTGGGGGTGGGTTCATTGGGTGGTGATTCGAAGGTTGAGCGACGGCATTGATGAGGGGCAGCGGCGTTGGTGATGATGGTAAATGATGATGGGTGGTGGTGGTCAAGGGAGGAGTAGGGTGGGGTGGGTGGTTTTTTTTAAACTTTTTTTTAGTTTTTAAAAATTAAATATAAATCATTTGTGGTTAAGTTTAACGAACCACCAAAGTTATAATGTAACGTAAAAAGGTTATATAATTCACGGGTACTGCAGAGAGGGCAAAAAATAGGGATATATTGTAGAGAATGTGATTTTCAAGGGTATAATTTTTTTCTCTCTATCCTTTTTCTGAAATGCTAAACGAAATCGCAAATGACTTAAAATAAAGTCGCAATTTATCGTGAACTTTTTTTATTACCCTTCCTATATATTCTCCCCCTCCCTAACTACCCAACACCACCTAACCCGACTTCACGCCAACGAGCAGCACCACCGTACCCCCACGCCAACCAGCAACCTTAGCTTATGGCCTTCATGTCGCAACCAACACCACCATACCGTACCCCCGCTTCTAAATAGTCCATGTTGCACAAAACATCAGCTAGCCTTCACGTCGCAATTTTTTTTAAAGTACAATGGCCCCCTCGCCTGGTTTGGGCGGCCATGGCTTTTGGACTTCATTTGGTTCTCTCGCCCATGGTGGCTCGGCTAGCTTGGGCGAGAGAACCAAAAAAAAATTCGAAGGGCTTAGGTGGTGGTCAGTGGTTAGGTGGCTTAGGTGGTGGTTGGTTTGATTTTGGGCCAAGGGTATTATTGGTAGGGGTGTTCAAATCGGATAATCCGATTCGAAAATCCAAAATTTTCGGATCGGGGAAATACCGATCCGGAAATTTTCGGATATCCGATCCGAAATATCCGAACTATTATTTTCCGATCCGATATCCCAATTTTCGGATCGGATCACGGATCGAATATATATACTTTTACCTATTTTCTCATATTAAATTATTTTTTAATTAAAAAATCGGATATTTCGGATGAAATATCTGAAAGTGCAAAAATTTTGTGTCGGAAATTTTCGGATATCTGATCCGAAACCTTTAAAATCGGATCGTATATCCGATTTTTCGAATCGGATCACACATCGGATATTTTTTAACACCCCTAATTATTGGAAGTTCACACGAAATTGCGACTTTATTTTAAGTTGTTTGCGACTTCGTTTAGCAATCCCCATCCTTATTCAATTCCCCAGAATTTGTTTAGGAGTCAATGCACACTTTAAGTGTAGCCACTAAATCAAAATAGATGAAGTATATAGAAATGGAGTCCAAATTTCACTATATATGTACAAGTACTACCTTTAGGATTAGGATCCTCTAGAGTGCTTTTGGAACTCCAAAGGATCCGATTCCCTACCTTTATAGCACAACATTAGCGTTAAAATTTATTGTTTTCAAAATTTACAAGTAGACATGAAAATTTTAACAATGCTCACAACTTGACTATAGAGTATTGTTTTGTATTGTTGTTACTGTATCATTTCTTGATACTTTCAAAAAAAAAAATCTTGAAAAATTGAATTGACATCATACTCACTCTTATTAGGTCATTTTGCCCCCACTCACCAAGATATAGATTCTTTTATGGATGTCAAGTTTATTTTTTTCCTAACTTTTGATAGGCTAGAGCACAATCTTGAGAGAAAATTATCCTAGTTTTTAACTCGTTTACCTTATTATTTTAAAAAAAATACACTCAAATAATAATAGCAAATAAATTACATTATTGTTGCTAAGTAAGTGGAGAAAAGGATAATTATTCTTACTTTAAACTTGGTTTATTACAATGTCAACTATTGATGGAGTGGATTGTTTAGACAATTAGACATAAACATTGAGGTTCTTTAGTTGTTTGGAATCTCTTTTGTAAATCACATCAAAATAATAATGGGATTGATAAAGTAGGAAAGTACTACTTTCCATAAAACTAATCATAGTAAATAACACCTCCCCTCAATCATGATAAATCAAGGGTCGAGTAATGATAAACCTATCAAAATGAGTGGGATAAAAATTCAATCAGAGGGGTAATATAGTAATTTCTATTAACTTCTTTCATGGATTACATTTTTATTTGCATAGACATCCATCAAAATACATAAACCTATCTTATATTTATATAGACCGGGTTTAATTTTACATAGACGAAATTGTTAATTGTTCTGATTTTGCTTTTTTAGTGGGGACCACGTGGGGCCATACATCCTTTTTACCTATTAATAAAATATATCCAAAATAATATAATATTATTTGATTGAATTTGTTATCCCACATGTTTTGATGAGTTTATACTTTCTCATCAAGGGTCATTGCCCCCAGTTTTCCTGGTATATATCTTAACGCTAATCAAAGTATGTCACGTCATTGACGACATTACTAAGGCCCCGTTCTCGTCAACTAAATTTTTCTTAACTGAACTTATTTTTACTGAATTGAACTTATTGGTATTGAGCTGGACTTATTTTTAATGAACTGAACTTATTGCTACTGAATTGAACTTATTGGTATTGAACTGGACTTATTTTTAATGAACTGAACTTATTGCTACTGAACTGAACTTATTTTTACTGAACTGAACTTACTGCTACTGAACTGAACTTATTTTTACTGAACTGAACTTACTGCTACTGAACTGAACTTATTGCTACTGAATTGAACTTATTACTACTGAACTGAACTTATTTTTACTGAAACTTATCTAAATAAGTTGACGAGAAAAGGGCCAAAGCTAACTAAAGGTTTATATGAGTAGTTAAAGGCATTTCGCTCCTTAATCAGAGTTTATTTTAAGATTGAACTTTAAATATAAATATACCTCACTTCAGAGGGACGCCGTCAATCATAACTTGATACCTATGTAGATTCATACAGGAGATTAGTTTGCGGTACTAGTCTCATATCCTATTACTTTTGTCACTAAAGATAATGAAACGAAAATGAGCACGACTTACCACCACTAAACTAAGCAAAAAATGATGAGAATGGAATCTTTATTTATTTTGAAATGAGAATATATATCACATGGAATATTATTGATAATGAAGATTGGAATGTACAATACGCAAGATCAAGACCTAATAAGTGAATATAATGGGTTGAGACTTGAGATCTCTTTTTTTTCAATCAAATATGCTCCTCGATCATAATAATTGGATGTACTTATATAGATTGAATGAAGCTAGGGCTATCATTATATAGACTCCATTGAATTGGTCTCGATCGTATAATTAAATTCCTTACCCAAAAGTTTGTTTTTGGTGTCAAAATGATCATGTCATTACCTCTATTCATACTAAGCACAACATCTATATCAATCACATTTGTCGTGAAGCAAATTGCACGGCTTAGAGGACGGTGAACATTAATCGCTTTGTTCGCAAAGTCATAGTGCATAAACTTGTTACCTCTCTTCTGGATGCATGTTATTGTTGAAAACTTAAAATTATTGAAAACCCTCACAGAAGACAATGATTCAATTTCGAATGGGTTTTGCGTACTTGTTTGTGCATCTTCGAATGAGAGCAAAATTATATAGATTTAGGATCAGTGAGAAACAACCTTAAAATGATAAGTGTGGGAAATAATCTTCATCGTTGGATTTGGAATGGATGGTCATGATTTATTTCACGAAAGAAGTAAATGTGTAAATTTTTGTACATAAAAGTGCATGAATTTTTTTAGGATATAATATATCATGTGACTATTAGATAAGATTTGTTTGAAGAATATTATGATTTATTCTTATGTTAGGATATAGTTTGTTAGAGTTTATCATATCTTATTTTGTGTATTTATATGGTTCAGAATTAATGGAAAAGGTCAAGTCGTTTATTCCAATAATTGTTGTGAGTTTAACAAGGTATCAAGAGCTTAGGTTCGATTGTGAGAGTTTTATTTTATTTAATTTTTTTAAAAAGAATTATTTCTGATTGTGATTATTCATTCGCCAAATCTCAAAATTTGGTTTACTCGTTCGTTGTTCGATTGTGACGAAGCAAGTTGTGGGTATATTTTTGGTCAATTCCATCGTGGTTCTTGACAAGCAGCTCTTGTGTTTGTTGATGTTTCTGGTTTGTGCTTCCGCTTTGTGTCTCCATTATTGTTGCGCAACCTTGCTTTTTGGTGTGTAATGTCTGGTGTTGTAGTTCGGCCCTCTGATTCATTGTTGCTACAAGGTATGTATGATGTGAGTGATGTTGATAGGTTAAGTGTTCCAACGTTGACCAATTACACAGTGGCAACATTTTATGAGCTCTATTAAGGGTGCTCAACTCCCTTCTTCTTCAACTGGTATGTATAATTCGAATGAGTGGATAATTGATACCGGAGCTTCCAATCATATGTCCGGTGACTTAAATTTATTTTATGATTTGTGTGATGTTATATCTCCGGTTGGTCTGCCGAATGGGAAGAACACGACAACAACTAAAGAAGGAAAAATAAGATTAAGTGATGGTTTACTTTTAGATAATGTCTTATTTGTTCCTAAATTAAATTGTAACTTGTTGTCCGTCTCTCAATAATTAGATAAGCACAAATATATTGTTTTATTCACTAACAGGTTGTGTACTATTCAGGATTGCACTTTGAAGAACCTGATTGGAGCGGGTGTGCAATATAATGGGGTCTATCTCTTTGGTCGGTACGTGCTCTTGGGTGTCAAGCTAATTCTGTCGCTGTTTCCGATGTAAGTATGCTATGGCATAGGCGCTTAGGTCACCCTTCAATGCAAGTAGTGTCATCTTTACCTGGAGTTGTTAGTGCTAATAAGAGTGAGTGTGGTGTGTTTGATTGTCATATATGTTTTATGGGCAAACAACCTCGCAACTCTTTTCCTTTAAGTATGAATAAAGCTTCTGGTTTGTTTGATTTAATACATTGTGATATTTGGGGACCAAATAAAGTATCATCATCTAGTTGCAATGCTAGATATACTATTGTTGACGATTTTTCGCGTGCAACTTGGATTTATTTGATGGTTGGTAAACATGAAGTGGAGAAGTTAGTTCGGGATTTCTATGCTTTGATCAAAACTCAACTTAATAAAAAAATTAAAGTTTTGCGAAGTGATAATGGGCAAGAATTTTTGTGTTTGAGATCGTTTTTTGAAAAGAAAGGAATAGTGCATCAAACTTCTTGTGTCGATACTGCTCAACAAAACGGTCGTGTTGAAAGAAAACATAAACATATTTTAAATGTTGCTCGTGCTTTACGTTTCCAAGCAAAATTGCCTAAGTATTTTTGGGGAGAGTGTGTCTTGGCTGCAGTTCATCTTATTAATTTGACCCCAACTTCTATTTTGAATGGAAAATCTCCTTATGAATGTTTTTATGGAAAATCACCTTCTTATGATCGTTTACGTGTTTTTGGGTGCTTAAGTTATGTTGTGAATAACTCTTGTACTAAGGATAAATTTGACTCACGTTCTATGATTTAGAAAGGTTTTTGGGTACTCTAGGCGTTGTATATTTGTTGGATATCCTTATGGAAAAAAGGTTGGAGATTCTATGATTTAGAAACCAATGAATTTATAATTAGTCGTGATGTGCAATTTGTAGAGGATAAATTCTCTTTTATTGAGTCTTTTGATACAAAAGAGAGGGAACAATGGGAGTTATAATTTAATCAAGTACGACTGTGAGATGATGAAGAATTTGATGACAATATGCGAGTGCATGAGAATGTTGGTGTTAATGATTTACGAAATATTGATGCTAGTGGTGTTGATGTCAGTGGTAATTTGCATGTTACTGTTGATGTGAATGGTATGAGTGGTGATACTTCTGCTATTGTATTGTCATCAAGTGATGATGGCAGTGGTGGTAAAATGTTTTTTGATCCTCTTGCATTAAGGGGGAGTTCGACCAATACAACGGTCGACAATACTACTCTGGATAATAGTGACAATTTGGGTTGTGGTCATCGTACAGAAATTCCGTCCTCAAAACTTCGTGGTTATGTAACTAATACAGTTGTTCGTCATGGTATAGACCCCACTCCATCACCACCAACTGCTCCCACTTCTCAATCACGTTCTTCAAGTAAATAATTCGATATAGCTTGTTATGTTGATTATAACAAATTTTCTATGAAACATAAATGCTTTTTAGCAGCAGTTACAAATTTAGAGAAGCTGTGAAACATGAAGGATGACGTAAAGCAATGCAAGCCGAAATTGATGCTCTTGAACGAAATGACACGTGGACATTAGAGGACTTACCCCCAGGTAAGAAAGCTATTTGTTGTGGTTGGGTGTATAAAATTAAATATACATCTCAGGGTGAAGTAGAGCGACTTAAAGGGCGTCTTGTAGTGCATGGCAATCGTCAAGTTGCAGGTGTTGATTATAATGAAACTTTTGCCCCTGTTGCAAAAATGGGGACTGTTAGACTTTTTCTTTCTGTTGCAGCATCTTTAAATTGGGAGTTGCATCAAATGGATGTTCATAATGCTTTTCTTCATGGAGATTTGGAGGAGGAAGTGTATATGCGACTTCCTCCGGGTTATCACTGTTCATTTTCAGGGAAAGTTTGCAGGTTGCGTAAGTCTTTGTATGGTCTAAAACAGGCTCCACGATAGTGGTTTGCTAAGTTGTCTAATGCCTTGAAGTCTTATGGTTTCAAACAATCATATGCAGATTATTCTTTGTTCAATTGTATTCAAGGTGATGTTTCTCTACATGTTCTTGTGTATGTTGATGATCTTATTATTGCTGGTTCTTCTCATGATGCAATTACTCGTTTTAAACAATACTTGAGTTCTTGCTTTCACATGAAAGATCTTGGTGTGTTGAAATATTTTTTGGGCATTGAAGTTGCTCGTAGTCCGGAAGGTATGTTTTTGTCACATCGAAAATATGCTTGGATGTGTTATCTGAAGCAGGAATGTTAGTTTGTAAGCCTATTGATACTCCTATGGAGCAGAACCATCGTTTGGCATATGCTGAGGGGGAGCCATTCTCCCAACCAGATCAGTATCGTCGTGTAGTTGGGCGACTTGCTTATTTATCTGTTACTCGCGTCTAGAGTGGAGTTATTCTGTTCATACTCTTGCACAATTTTTGATTAACCCTCAGGTGCAACATTGGGATGCAGCAGTAAGGGTATTGTGCTATATTAAAGGTAGTCCTGGTCAAGGTGTAATATTACGTCCTATGAAGGACTTGTGTTTGACGGCATTTTGTGATAGTGATTGGGCGGTATGTCCATTGACTCGTCGTTCTTTGTCTGGTTATATGGTTTTTCTTAGTCGTTCTCCTGTCTCTTGGAAGACTAAGAAACAACCAACAGTTTCTCGTTCTTCTCCTGAAGCTGAGTATCGTGCTATGGCAGTTACAACTTGTGAGTTAAAATGGTTGAAATCATTGTTGTTCTCTCTAGGTATTTTGCATCCCAAGCCTATGAAGTTGTATTGTGATAGTCAATCTGCTCTTCATATTGCTAAAAATRCASTTTTTCATGATRGTACGAAGCATATAGAGGTTGATTGTCATTTTGTTCGTGATGAGTTAGTATCTGGAAATCTAGCTACTGCGTATGTTCCTACTGGTCATCAGTTGATAGATATTTTAACAAAGGCTCTAGGAAAGCGACAATTCCAGTTTTTACTTCACAAGTTGGGCATTCGTGATTTGTATGCTCCAACTTGAGGGGGAGTGTTAGGATATAATATATCATGTGACTCTTAGATAAGATTTGTTTGAAGAATATTATGATTTATCTCATGTTAGGATATAGTTTGTTAGAGTTTATCATATCTTAGGATATAGTTCATAAGAGTTTATCATATCTTATTTTGTGTATTTATATGGTTCAGAATTAATGGAAAAGGTCAAGTCATTTATTCCAATAATTGTTGTGAGTTTAACAAATTTTTCCGCGAATAATGTGCAATAACCATAAATTTTCCAGAAAATTCGCACATTTATGTACAAAAATTTACACATTTACTATTAAAAATATGAACATCTTGGTCGTCCATTGACAGGCTTGTCGCGTACCTATCAAAAATACCTATTAAAACTAACCTGCAGTTAGTGGTAACAGGATCGTATCCACGAGGAAACAACAACTACTGATTAATTGAATAAAAGCATCTAAACTAGCAAGAAGAATGTTGTTTTGTGATTTAAACTACTTAAAACTAATGACTACGATTAATGGAAGAGATTAACTATATGATAAAAGAATCTAAGCTATGGTTCACTATAGCCAGTAATTGACAACGATTGGCATCAACAATTCATAGCATGGCATAATCAAACAGGATTAAAGTTCTCTCTGAATCAATTAACCATAGATACTCCTAACCGTATCTTTCGACCTAGAAAGTCTCGTTCTGCCTATTAATGTAGATCTTGTATTAGTTTCAATCGCTAGATCTAGAAACTCGTGACTAATCTAATTACGCAATTAAGTCGTGCACTACCTAATTGAATAACATGAAGAACAATCAAATAGAATTTAATTAAAAGCCAAGCCATGAATTGCATCAACCAATTAATAATCAACCATATTGCTATAGATCCCCAATCGCTCTAGAAATTAGACTACTCACTCATAATTGCACTAAACATGATGATTATAATATGGGAGAACATAATTAAAGCAAGAATAATCAAAACAAATAAAACCCTAAAAAATTTGAAGTAATAATTAAATAGCTAAAACAATTCAAAGCAATAATCAAAAGTATAAATAATTGAAAGCAATAAGGAATTGAATTAGGAAGAATTAATTACCAAAAGAAGGATTGCAATTGATGATTGAATGATTGAATTCTATTGAAAAGCCAAAACTAGGGTCAACAATACGTAATTGGGAATTTTCTCTTTAATTTTAATGAAAGCTAGAATAATAGAATAAAAGATATGATAACAATTATGATTTTTCCCTTAAATACTCCCTAAAAAACTAAATAGAAAAGCTTGCTCCTAATTACAAATATGCCATTACTAAAAACCCAGCAAGGAAAGCCAGATAATCAATAAAAACGAGCCCCAACCGATCGGATTAATGAAAGCCGATCGGTTCGCGACAGGTTCGCGGCAGATTCGCAGGGCCATTTGCGAAGGCCATAACTCGAGCTCTGGTGGTCCAAATAAGGCGAGCGACCTATTAAATCAAAGCTCCCGAAGTCTAGTTTCCATGCAGTTGGAATCGCTCACAATTCCCGACGTACGAAACTTGACTTATGGTCAGAAGAGTGAGCATGTGTCAAAATCGATGCTCTGCAACGATCAATCTCCACGTAGCTCCACTCTAACTCCTTGCTACTTCTCCTAAAGCTTCGTAGTGCTCGAAAATGAGTCCAAAATCCATCCAAATCAATGAAAGAAACCTGAAACTCACTTAAACACTGAACAAACAAATTAGTAGCAAAGACGGCCTTAAAAAGGCCAAAAACCATTCAATATAGCAAGAGAATGAGGGGAAAAACCATATATCTATACACTACATCATCCATCTTAAAATCCAACGATCAAAATTGCTTCTCACACTTCTCACTTTAAGGGTGCTTCTCATTGGAATCTAACCCTATGCGGCTATGCGTCATCTCTCCCTATCAGTTCCTCATATATATAGAGGTGAGAAACTTGCCATGCATGCCTCATTTCGTTACACGGTAGTTTCTTGTTACACAAATTCTCTAGTTAAGAGTCGAAGATGACATGATAATTGAAAGGCCAAATAAACCATTTTAGTGAATGAAAAAAAGATTTTAAAAGGTAAAATAATTGGCTGAGACTTGACTTTAAAAAGAGGAAAAAATGTCTCAAAATATCTAGTCTTATTATCATATTATGTGATAAAGCTAAATAAAAAAATAAATAAATAAGAATATAATGATCGTCGATTAGTCATTTCGTGTGGGAGCACGTACCTTTTCTCCCAACTTCCCCAATTAGGTTGTAATAACCCAACATTTATTATGAATTTCAATGATTGAATTTACATGAGATGTTCTAATTTTAGCACGTAATAATTAATCTAAGGGTCTGTTTATATTAATTGAATAGAATTGAATATTGTATGAGAGAGAAAAATTGGGTTAAGAACTGAATGAACATGAACTGAAAATAAGCTAATATAAACAGGCCTTCATTTTTGAGCCATTTTCTTTAGTTACATGTTTAGCTAGAAGTTTGCGACTTGTGAGTTTGCAAGTAGTTTGGATTGAGTAGGTATCATTATTGGTCACATCTTGACCTGCACAATAAAAACAATTAACTAAAATTGTTCGTGTGATACACTGATACCCTAGTATTATTTTGTAGCTAAAAATTAGTTGAAGAAAAGTTTCTAGTTATTATAGCAAACAATTCGGTAATTATTGATTTTAATTTTGAAAGAGAGTGAAAAATATGGTTAAAAGAATAGCTTAAAAAAAGGCAGAACATTTTAAGTAATACGGAACATGAAGTCTTTATAATGTTGTTACTTTTTGAGATAATGCTATTGAGTATTATTGACGACTTAGTTAGGTAATTTTATATTGTTGCTCTTTTATTTTGTATACCTTAAAGATCTATATAGTATACTATGGATTCATATTCCCTACGCAACATATTAACTACTCCGTACAACAATTGAATATTTTTCTTATCTATTTTATGCCAAATAATCATTACAGTTGATACGAGTGAGTATACACTATAAGATTTTAAAATATTTTAAAATAGCAATATATTATCATACTCCGTAGGTCACATCACATGTTCAATTGAAACTCATCTCTATCATCACTCCCTGATATTCAAGAATGTTGAAAATTTTAGAAATTTTTTTTCTATCTTTTAGAAACCAAAATTCTTTACGGATCTTTCATAACTTTGATAATACTCTTTAAACCTTAAAACCTAGTCTCAATTACTCAATAATGTTAAACAAACATGCATTAAAAAGGGGATTAATACTTATATCTATCCGATCCTATATAGTATTACTAGTTTTTATGTGCACGCGATGCGTGCTTAGACGTATAAAAATTGTAATATTTCATTAAAAATGATTATATAGAATGTATTAAATTAAAATGCTTATAACTAATTAGCACTACAATTTATCTGAATTGTAATTATTTTGTAAATAAATGTAACATGAAATTCAATATTATACCATATGTGTTTCAATTCAATCTGGACTAATGTTCATTGATTTAGCTTTTGTACTAATTAAGTCACACAATAAAAGAAATTTCGATTTTAAATCTCATAATAAGTAAAAGAGTAGTTTAGGCACTTCAATTCAAAAAAAATTAAAATTCATTAAGGTTATAAAAGTCATTTAAGTAGGCTTTAATTTGATTAGGGCAAATTAAAAATTAGTAGGACCTTGGATCCACCACATAGCACATGTTCACCAATAATTAGAAACATAAAGAATGATGGACTCATTCATGGGTGTGCTTGTGGGCCCAATGACTTCTGATATTTTGCCAGAACTAGAAATCAAAGTAGTTGTAGAGTTTGCTGCCTTCTTTGCTTATCTTAGCCCATTTTCCTTCTCAAGACTGAACCAGGATATCAGTTGCAGCAAGTTTGCAACCACATTTACAGTGTTAGATGATGTGTTTATTACTCACTCGGATCCCGTAACACCCATGAAATTAGTTTAAGAGGATTTGATAAGCTATTTTAGTGAGCTCAAATGCTAAGTGGGATGGGTGACCTACTCCCCTCCTAGGAAGTTTCTCTAGGGTTTGCATGAGTTTTGGATGGGATCTGGGTGCATTATTGTCAGTATTTGAGCCATACGGTTTGAAGTTTGAATCCCATTATTGATAAACCTATTTAGGCTAAATAAAATGAATGAATTAGAATCTAAAATTTGGTTGAGGTTGATTGTGTGACTCTTCATATGTGTGTCCTTAATTGTTTTGTTTGATATGTTGATTATACTTTGTAATTGTTTTAAAATTTATTAAAAATTAGCCTATACACAAATACTTCCTCCGTATCTCAAAAAGTGTTACACTTTAATAAAAATATGTCTTACGAAGTATATGAAAGTGTAACATTTTTTTATACAGAGGAAGTATCCCCCATTAGTAGCTTATCAAATACTCTTAAACCAATCTCGTTGAAAATCACATATAATTCTATTTTTATAAATAAAAGAGGTGCACAATTATTTCTTAATATAATTCTTGATCCACAAATTTTATGAATTTTGAGCTTGTGACTTAGTAAATCCAAGCTTATTATGACTTTGTTTGAACATTATTATACGGAGTGCTCAAAATTTTGTCTCATATTGTTATGAGAATATGCAGAGGTATAATATTTGAAACTTTTTTTTGCTAAAAAGGTGATGTGCATTAGTGCATTACAATAATTAGGAAAGAGTTGAAGTTGGCTGAACTAAACTAAATTGAGGTTAGCTGAATTGAAGTAAGGTTGGCTGAACTAAAGTGAAGAGAGCTGAAGTTGCTTGAACTAAACTAAAGTACCATAGAATTAAGCCTAAAAGAACAGGGCCTAACCCATGGTAAATTTTTTTTGTTATTACAACGGAAGTCTATCAGGAGACCTCATTTTCATGATGTACGAGACACGTTTTTTTGTTCAAAAATCGACGTTTTAGTGACCCGATTCGATTTAACCAAGAATTTCTCCCACACCTTAAGGGTTATGATAGATGGGTCCTCGCCAAGTTTTAGCCTCAAATGATGAGTTTCGTGTCTCCTCAAACGTTTCTATGTTTTGTCGATTTGTCGTTCGCGGACTCAAAAGTTTCCCATTTGAACTGTTTTGGGCCCTAAATTTGTCTCGCATTCATCATATGATCATATGAACCCATGGTAAAATTTTCGTCAATTTTTCTGAAAATTGTCAGGAAGTCCATTTTCGTGATGTATAATCCACTTTTTTCGTTCAAAAATCGGTGTTTCAATGACCCGACTTGGTTTAACTCATATTTTTTCCCACACCTTAAGGATGATGAGGAAAGGGTCCTTGCCAAGATTGAGCCTCAAATAACGAGTTCCGTGCCTCTTACGAGCGTTTCTATGCTATGTCGGTTTGTCGTTCGTGGACTCAAAAGTCAAAAGTACCCCATATGGACTCTAGAGAGCCCCTAATTTGGCGTGGGTTCTTCATAAGACCATATGAACCCATGGTAAAAAATTTCGGATATTTCGATGGAAATTGGTTCGAAAACCTCATTTTCGTGATATATAATTCACATTTGTTGTTCAAAAATCGACGTTTCGGTAACCTGGCTCGTTTTAACCAAGTATTTCTCCCACACCTTAAGGGTGATGAGCTTTGGGTCCTCGCCAAGTTTCGACTTCAAATGATGAGTTTCGTGCCTCCTCAAGTGTTTCAATGTTTTGTAAATTTGTTGTTCGCAGACTCAAAAGTACCCCATATTGGCCCCAAATTTAACGTGAGCTCATCATATGATTCTATGAACCCATGGTAAAATTTTCAGCTATTTAATGGAAATTGGTCCAGGTACCTTATTTTTCGTGTTTTAATCCACGTTTTCGCTCAAAAATCGACGTTTCGGTGATTCGATACGATTTACCAAAATTTCTCCCACACTTTAAGGGTGGTGAGGAATGGGTCCTCGTTAAGTTTCAGACTCAAATGACGAGTTTCGTGTCTCTTACAAACGTTTTGACCTTCGCAGACTCCAAAGTACCCAATATGGACTCTTTTGGACCACCCATGGTAAAATTTTGGGCAACTTTTCCGAAAATTGTCAAAAAGTCCATTTTCGTGATGTATAATCTACGTTTTTCACTCAAAAATCAACGGTTCGGTGACCGGACTCAGCTTAACGCCTTAACCCAAAATTCTCTCACACCTTAATTAAGGGTGATAATGAATGAGTCCTCGCCAAGTTTCAGGCGAAAAATGACGAGTTTCGTGCCTCTTACGAGGGTTTCGATGTTTTGTTGATTTGTCGTTCGCGGACTCAAAAATATTCCATATGGACTCTTTTGGGGCCCAAATTTGATGTGGACTCATCATATGATCATATAAACCCATGATAAAATATTGACTATTTTGACAAAAGTTGGTTCGGAGACCTCATTTTCGTGATGTATAATCCACATTTTTCATTCAAAATTCAATGTTTAGGTGGTCCAGCTCGATTAAACCTAGAATTTCTCTCACACCTTAAGGGTGCTGAAGGATGAAATCTCGCCAAGTTTCAGCCTTAAATGACGAGTTTCGTGGTTTCTATGAGCGTTTTGTCGATTTGTCTTTTGCGGACTCAAAAGTACCACATATGGACTAGGGGCCCCAAATTTGACATGGGTTCATCATATGATCATAGTCGTAACTTGGAAAATTTTGTATAGATTAATTAGGGTGAGCAAAAAAAGGTACGCAATATTGGAATCGGCGGATTCGGACCCGGACCTACCCTGGGTTTGATTTTACTACCCAGAATCAAAATCACCTACAAACGGTTCCTCCAAAATAGACCGGATACCTGGTCCCGCTCACCCCTAAGATTAATACTGATTATTGCTATGGCGCTATCTATCATCTCCAACAAAGCGAAGCCAAGGATTTAACATGTGTCTCAACAACTTATAACTCATGAACATCACCACCGCAAATTAGGAATGTATACTGAGTCACATGAAAGCGCATACATATCAGGCGAGTTGATAATATACAACTGAGAATCCCTGTCATAGGATGTACATGTATATCAAGTGATTCTAATAATCTGATTTGACTACAAGATACTGTCAGCTACTGAAGTTTATACGCTGCTTTAGTTGCTTAGCTAAACTTAAAATAACTGTCTACAAATTTACCATTTTGCAAGTATTTCAGGTACTGAAAGCTACTATCTTGAAGACTGTAGGCGATACATCATACTTGGGTGACAAAAACTTGGCGTTCGTATCATAAATTAATAAACCTGGTTTTAGAGCTTAGACTATCAGCATCTAAAACTCAAGGTATAATGTCACTTTCTTCAGCATCGTATACGGAAGCTTCAATCTCCAGTCTTTCTTCTTACGGCTCATCGGTCTTCCTTTGCTTGCAGGATCCCTGTTTGCTTTAACGTCAGCTAGTTTCCAGACACAGAGCTCTGATTCTTCCTCAACTGTATCAAGGAAGAAAACCCCACTCTTCTCCTGAGGTTTTGTTTCAGTACCTCCTTCAACATAAGATAGTACCATAGGATGATCTTTAAATCTAAACAGGTCCTCTGGTACTCTCAGCAAACGCTCTGCCCCCGGAGAAGATACCTGCAAAACAATACAGTGCATCGTTAAGTCTAGGTTGTCTTCTCTTTCCTCTCTGTCTTGTTTGACATTACAAAGTAGTCTTCTCAGACAGCATTGTCTATTTATTTTGTATACTACATGAGAGGAGAGAGGAGAGTGGGGAGGGGAGTGTGAACGCATATGATTCACCTCAAGAGCAAGATCACTTGGTATCTCTCCCTTTGATCCTTCCTCCTCCAAACGTTTCTTGTATTCTCGACTATAACTTTCAAGTAACTCAATTCCAGGGCAGCCATACCTGAATGAAACCAAGCATCCATAACATATTAATACATCAAGCCAAATTAACAAAGTGCATAAAGAAATTTTACACTGGACTTCCCAAATTCAAAAAACTAAGTCAAATTTAAGCATATAAGAGCTTCAACTCATTAACTTGTTTTCATTTCCATTACCACGAACAATATGAAAAAGTGAAGATTCTTCACCCTTCCATAATACTGGGTCCACTTCCTACAAACATAAACCTTGCAACTATTTTCTGTACTATGGGAAAAAATCAATTGTACTAGGCAAATCCATATTATCTGCCAAATCATAATATTTCTACTTTGTGTACGCATAAAGAGTACATTCTGCGTGGTGGGAATACGGTTTGGTACAAAATTCACTAAACAGTAATGGACTAAAACACAATCTTATAAGAGCAGAGAAATCATACTCATTGGAGAGTTGGTCAAGCCTGACATAAACATAGCCACGAGGAGTGGTCTTGAAAGCGAACAGTTTTATGTCTTCATCAAACTGTAGCAAAACATCCCGTGCAATAGACAGAACTCTTTCACCCCAAGAAACATTTTGAAGCACAATTCCACCACCTGCACCTCCATCACCAATCTGTAATTTCACTACACCAACATTAGATGTTTAATTGTCCACAAGATGGCATGAGGCATGACAATTCAAGTGGTCAAGTGAGGAAACTATAGCTGAGTACCTCAGGCTCAGTGTCATCCTCTTCCTCCCATTCCTCAATTACTAGATTTTGCTCTGTCTCATCTGAAAAAAAATGTAGGATATTTAAGCAAATTGAAACTGAGAAATTTTATGCATTACAATAGCTATAGCTAAGAGTCCCTACGGTTTTCTTTTAGAAAGAACACCCACTAAGTGGAGTTCATCACCAAAAGCCACCTAACTTTCTTGTCACAAGTCGGTCTTGATTTCAATGGTCACACTAGTACCTTTAGCAATTTCGTCACTAACAACTCTAGCAAGTACCAATCTCATTAATTATCTCCCATTCAAGATGTGTCAATCAACATTTCAGCAAGCATAAGAACAAGTTGCAACTGCGGGTATGCAAGGCTGCTAGCAAACACAAGAATTAATAGGACAGGAAAGAATTGTTGTGTAGTGATATTATCAACCCTCATCCAAGGTGCTAAACTGAAATCAAAGTGTAACCTCGCTTAAAACCAATTAATGGAAATGAAAGCCACTGTTAAATCAATATATGATATATGAAACCTCCAATATCGATGAGAGTCTCACCATAACTATAAATGGGGAGGTTATAAAAGCTTGATACTTGACATATAACTATTGAAAGTCATAGATGACAGCAGCAAAGCAAAAGATACATACATTGTTCATTCATAATTGCCTCAATTGTTCTTTCACAAGAGATAAAATATGAGCCACAGGCACCTCGTGGGTCAAGAGACACAGGAACCCTGTGTCCGGCTGAACTTGGCTTGACATATAGTTATACAGAATGTTCTACTACAATAATGAATTACAAGGAAGGATGACCATTAATCCTCCAAGAACTATGCACATAGCACTATACCTATGCCTCCATGCACTTCTCGAATTCCACCAAGACCCAAGATAGCCCCATGAACATGAGTATGAAGAGGCTAAAACCACTACTTTCTCGAAGTAAACTATTCGTAGACGCCAAATCAGTAACAATCAATCTTTCCAACCAACTTACCCACATCACTTAAAATCTGAACAGCATCCTAACTGCCCCTAATTTTCCCAAAGAACAAATGAGACATTTTAATGGACCAACATCCAGCGTCTTCTAGCCAATGTGGTTAGGACCTCAGTTGTATACAGATTTAACAAGTTTCTGACCTAAGGGTAGCCAATAGCTAGTCATAACTACTTAGGGAATTCCTCTTGAAATGAAGGTTCCAATAAGAAAACTACTCATACCACTTCAAAAGTAGATGTTTTGCCCAAAAATCCAACAATCCTTAACTTGGTAAGCAAAAAGTATAAAAACTTCAAATTTTACATTGCTATTCATACAATCATTGATGCTTCTCAAATTGAGAACAAATGCTCATAAAAACCCAGTGAATTGACCATAAATCTTAGCCTTTAGACCAAACACCAGGAAGAGGTGATTTACAAAGAGATCATAAAACTAAAAGCTATCTGTATATTGCCCAAAACAGTTCTTGACAATTTTATTTATAGTTTTGCAAATACTAAAACTCCAAATTTCATCAAACCACAAACATGAAATACAAGTATAAAACTATCAAAACATGATTCAAGACAACAGAAAAGAAACTATTGGGCACACAAAATAATCAAATGGGCATTCCAAAAATATAAGAAAATCACCAAATTTTATTTATTTTTTTTTTAAAAAAAAAAGAAAAACAAGAGTTTTGCAAATATCCAAACCCAAAATTCCAAATTTCATCAAACAACAAGCATGATTGCATGAAATGTAAAAATATCAAAACATGATTCAAGACTGCAGAAAAGAAACAACTGGGCACACAAAATAATCAAATGGGTATTCCAAAAAATATTAGAAAATCACCCCAAAAAAATCAAAATGCTGAACAAGAACAATGAACTAAAAAAAACAAAAACAAGAGTTAGCTCACATTCGTCTTCTCCGGTATCATCAGAAGGTGCAGAAGTGGTAAAAGAAGCAATCTTTTGACAAGGTAAAACGGAGAAATCGTGCTGCGATGACAGAAGATGGAAATGGTGATGAAATTTGGAGGGTTTAAGAGAGGGGTTTAGTAGGTTGAGGGGTTTAAAAGAGGTGAGATAAGAAGGTGAAAACAAGGGATTTGGGTGACAAATTGAAGAAGGAATTAGACATTTCCTCGTAATTTTAAGAAGAGCTTGAAGCTTGTTGTTCATTTCCTCTGTCCCTAAACAACTACAGTAACAAATTCCTTGCTCTCCTGTATATAAATAGGCCAATAGGTTTCCCTCTCAATTTCATTTATGCACTCTTTTACTGTAGATGGGAGTGCATAAATCAATGAGGAGTGCCTAAGTTAGTTTTCATGTACAAACTAGAGTTTTGGCCCAGGCGATGCGTCGAGTTATCACTCAAGCCAACAAATATAAACAATGATGTGTTATATATATAATTGAGTAAATTTTTTATTTTTGTAGTATTTTGGGATTTTTGGTAAGCAAAGTTTTTTTTCATGAAAAAAATACTCGTAGTTGTAACTAAAAATATTAGAGGATAATAATACATCATATTTAAATTAGTTAAATATGATCATAAAACCTAATTATAATTTATGTGATATGATAACTAATAAAATTATTGTGGATTAATGGTTAAAACCAAACCTAAGGTCATATGTTCAAGTTTTTGTGTTTGCACAAAAATAGTTTTTTTAAAAAAATTTCAGATGAAATAATTGCATGCATTGACGTGGATTAATGACACATTAAAAGGAGTTCACGTGAGGTAACCACGTTGTGTGGCACTCCTTTTAATATATTTTTACTAGTATTATGTGAACGCCACGCGTGCTTCTACACATCAAATAAAATTTAATTGAAGTAGTTTGACATGCTTCTGTATTACTTAACATAGTGAGAACAAATTTGTTTTTGTATGTTTAGGTGTGATTGAATTTTGCCTCATATAATGGAGACTGCAAAATATAAATTTAACGATCATACCATAATTAGTATCCAAATTCATTATAATTATATAATTAGCGTCCAAAATCATTATAAATTATATAATTAGTGTCTAGGTTCATTGTGCTTTGATTGTTTTTGATATTTTGGTAGCCAGTGTTGAATTTGGCAAATTAATGCAATTAATTTTAGTTCATTGAGAAATTAATGGTTTTTTTTTATTAAATTAGTGTCTAAAATTTGCATTGTATTATATTGGTGTTGACTTTGAGTTATTTGGATTTTATTTTAAATTTTTTAAATATATAATTATTAAGGGTAGAAATGTAACTTCCTAGAGGGACACCATTACTCCCCTTCCCTTATATTATAGAGATAGATAGATTTATCGATAAGTATTAACTAATCTAATACGAAGTACTTCGTATTATTAATTTGAAATTGCTAACATTAACTGATACTTACTCTGTCCATATTTACTTGCATCCTTTTCCTATTTAGAAAGTTGCAAAATATTTGCATTTTTTTTATGGTAAATGATCCCCACTAAAGATTACCACTGTATCCTTATAAATCTAATAAAATAATGTAAACCCCCACTTGCATGTGGATCCACTTTCAACTTTTCTTCCTTAATTAATATTTTCTCTTTCTTCTTCAATATATAATACTCCGTATTCATCTATTGAGGTCCACTCTCCTATTTATCTCTCTTCCTTAATCTCATGCACCACTAGTTGAATGCGACTAAAAAAGAACGGAGGAAATACAAAATGTGAAAAGTTATACTTTACCACATCTAAACCTAGTTTATTAAAACTCCTACGAGCTCATGCCCTAGTGGTAAAATTGATACAGGCTGCACCGCTGCACAGTTGACAGGATCTTCAAATTCAGCATCGAAAAATCATACCTTAATTTGAACTTTAGAATCCTTGAGCAATGACAAAATTCGATTCAGGTCTATCATAAACTTTCTAATATTCCTGGACCATATTAACACTACGAGTAGTCTTTAAGGGAAAAAAAATACTTCAGTAAGTTCTTGTACAGGAAATTCAACAGGCGATCAGCTCCCTGAGATGCCACAGCCTGCAGTAGTTTCTTGCTAGAATTCAATAAACAAGCAAAGCAAAGAATCGAAGGACTTTCCAGACCAATGAGTTTACCAAATAACTGCTGTAAGGATCTAAAGTTTTTCCATTCAAAACCAATTGTCAATACTATACATACAATGTTGGCTTCAAAAAGCC
This sequence comes from Bassia scoparia, assembly GCA_008642245.1. Lineage (NCBI taxonomy): Eukaryota > Viridiplantae > Streptophyta > Magnoliopsida > Caryophyllales > Amaranthaceae > Bassia > Bassia scoparia. The sequence goes on from SNQN01000414.1 coordinate 21,722, forward strand.
TGCTTGTTAGCAGTTCAAGGGATGAACAGCCTCCAGGACTAGGACTTGGCAGGCCTTTATCATCGAGTGATTAACTACGAGTTAAACTGAAGACAACATAGATACAAAAATGATACATAGAAAAGAAAAAGAGAGTGAGAACAAAAACACAAAAAGAAGAGACCAAAGAAAAGACAGAACTATGAGGCACTACAAGCGTAAAATAGTTCTCAAAGTATCACATAGATTTTGAATTGTCTGCTGTTCTTGAGCTACTTGTAGCTCTTGAAGTGGCATCTCTTCATAGCACCTGTTTCACGTCAAAAAGTTCAAAAGTTAAACCTTCTTGAAACTCATTCAATGAAAAGGAGACCCACAAATCAATATAATCCCTGGAGCTATAAGAAACTGTACATGCAGCCAGAGCTAAAATAAACAAACTTGAAAACTCACATTTTGTGATAAGCCAGAGCTTGAGCCAAATTCATAAGAGTAGGACTAGAGGTTAGTCTCTGATAAACACTTGGCGGAAGTGCCATTGGCTGCATAAGAAAAGGAAAAGCCGAAGTTAAAACATAGAATGCTTAAAGAAAAATAAATCAAGAATTTTTACGCATAAAAGCAGACTGTTAAGTATTGAAACCTCATTTTGTCCCCTCCTTTTCTTTGACTGAGCATCACCAGCAAAAAGTTCTTGCAATGCTTCCGCAGCCACCATCCCACTATTTTCTTTCTGCTTGCCTCCAAATACATTATCAGATAAGAGGGCAATTGGAGATATATCAGTAGCCCTCAGAAAAGGAATAGGCACCGTATTTCCAGCAGCATATATGGACCAAAGCTACAAAAGCAACACAAACCAGATAATTGGTCAATCTCTATTATATAATCCAAGGGAGGAACAATGGTGTCCCCCCCAGAAAAAACTTTCTTACCCTTACTTAACAAAAACAAAACATTACTTGCATAAAATGTTTCCAATGACTTCTTAATTTATAATTAGGCGTAATAAGGAAAGCTTGACTCAATTACTGTGTTAAAGGAGAAATTTATGCCTAAAAATAAATTGATATAAACATACTAATTAAGGCATTTTTTCATCAATTTATTATCAACTCAAATATACATAGTTTCTTTCTATCTAAACATTCGATTGAAATAACAATTATATTCTCATTTTATTGAGGTACATTTCATAATTTTCATTTATGTAAGTTGAGGTAATGCATTTTATCAACCAATTAAGGCTCATAATTAATTTACAAAAATATACCAATAGCACGCTGGCACTCCACCGGTGCTAGTATTATAGATTGTGACTAGGAAGATATAACAGTAACAGGTCAATGAATTTATCCTAACGAACCAGTTATCATAAAAACGTCAAACTTGTAAGATGACTAAGATCATCACATAATTTGATAAGTAACCCGATGCCCCTTTCGAAAAAAAAAAAAAACAAAACAAAAACCCGATGCCAAACAGACTGGGGAATAGAAACACAGATGAAAATCTGAAAATGATAATTGGCTGCATATCTGAGAATTCAAAGCAAAAAAGAAACCATGATATAATTAAACTTACAAGGATTGATCTTGAATAATAAATCAGAGAAAAAGTATATTATTACTAAGCCTTAAAATCTGAAATCCTAATAAAGTGAAACTGTTAAGATTATATGTAGTGCCATTGGGGGTGACTTCACATGTTGAAGCCTTCTCTCTCCATAAGATATAGGGTCAAATTCAACAATCTATACCTATTATATTAAAACACCCACCCAAATATATATGTGACACATGGCACCTCTTAGCTCCCTCCAAACTCTTATCCCTTACTTTCTCACATCAACTTAATTGCCAAGTGTTATATCTTTTTCAAAATCTTTTTTACTTAATTCTCATGCCAACTTTTGAGCTCTATAGTAACTCCTTCAATCTTTTCATTTCCTCTCATTTTTTTCAAATACAATTTCACACTCATTAATTATGTCTCTTCTCACTCAATTTCCATTAGATTTTTTTAGGTATCTTCTCGTTTTCTATATATTCCAGACAAAACTTTAAATTGCATGTGCTCATCTAGAATTGTTGCTCTTAAATATGATGATAGTTATCCATTTTAGCAAAAATTTGTCAATAAAATTGATATCCTTTGTACTTTTTCAATGTTCTTTGCTAATATTGTATTCATTTCTCTTTCTCATTAATTAGTTATCAATATTATTTATTTATTTTTCTTTGTCATTTTTGCCAATAACATAAAATATTTAAAGAGAAGGTGAAAAATAATCAACGTACATAAAATTTGTAATATATGTGCATTTTTTATAAATGAATGTCCATTAAAAAAATTCCAACTTGAAAAACCTTATTCAGGAAAAGAGGGAAAAAAACATATGCACAATGATACTTAATTAGTATTTTAAAAGGAAAATCAAAATCAAAAAATATTATTCACCTCTTAAAAAGCATTTAAAATATGACATGTTAAAAATAACTATCATTCGTGTTAAAAGACACGTGACAATTTTCATAATAAAACCATTGTTTCCTGCTTCTTATTTTTCTCATGTTTAGTCATTTTCATTTTTCAACATATTCTATTTAATAATTACAAAATTATACAAAAGATAAAGCCTAATTAAAAATATCAGCCTTTGCACGGGTCAAAAAAAACTAGTTGCATACTAAAAGGTAGTTATCACATACTGGACTCAAAACTGGTATAAAAAAAAAAAAAAAACCAAGTCCATACTAAGCATCTATTTAGCTAATATATGTTTCTCCCATGCCTTGAATCTGTCACAGAAACAATTTGAAAAGAGGTGAAATATTTCAGATATAAAAAAACTTGGGAGAATGCAGGAGAAGCCAGATTTTCCCCTAATTGGGAACATTCACATACTCCAATTAAGGTTCTTCAGCAAAAGGCAAAAACTGTCATGAAGAAGGTAAGAGCAATGAGAACTGCCACTCTCTGAAAGTGTGATGAGACAGAAAGAGGATGTGTCTGAAAGTGGGTGGACGTGACTCATGAGCAGGGAGGTATTTTAAAATTTTCAGGCATGGCAATCAATTTTGGTGAATGACTATGACCAACTAAAATTTAACCCAAAAAAAAACACTTATCATTAAGAAGAACATCAAAAATATCTTTAGCTTGTTTACAGTATCTTGTACTCCTTCCGTATCAAAAAAACGCAACATTTTCCATTTTGGTCCGTATCAAAATAAATGCAACAAATGAAAACATTCCATTTTAGGTTTTTTTGCCAAAATTACAAAACTGCCATTACGTAAAAACTTAACAACCTAATTACAACATCAAAAACTAACATTATATCTTAACCAAAAATTAATTAACATTAATAATTACTACCCCAATTAAAATCAACCACCACAATAAACCTTCATCATCAACCCAATTTTCCACCCACCACCTTCGACCTTCGCACCACCCAAAGTTCCACTCACAACCTTCGAACCACCACCCACCACCCAATGTCGCACCACCACACTGAGCTTTGCACCACCACAACAATGGAATGCGTCCAGATCTGCGGTGGTTTGTAGGGTTTTCTTTCGATTGAATCGTGCGGTGGCTTGTAGGGTTTTCTTTTGATTGAATCGTGCGGTGATTTCTGGGTTGTTTCGCTCAAACGGTGCAGCGGTGATTTCTAGGTTTAGTTTCGTTCGAATGGTGTGGCGGTGGTTTGTGGATTTCTTTTCGATCGTTGGTGATTTACGGTGGTTTCTGGATTCGTTTCGATGGATTTCGATAGGTGATTTCTAGGCATCATTTGGGTTTGGATCGAATTGCTAAAAGAAGGTTAGTGGTTGTTGAAATTTGGTTTTGGGGTTTGATTTTGGGTGCTTGGGGGATCGAAATCTGGGTTTGGGGTTCGATTTCTAGGTTGATACAATTCGATTTTCTTGGTTTAGGGTTTGATTTTTTTGGTGGTGTTGGTTTCGATTTCTGGGTTGGGATTTCTTGGTTTCGATTTCTAGGTTGGGATCTCTTGGCTTCGTTTACTGGATGGTGGAGCGAAGGGTTGTAGCGGTGGGTGGTGTTCGTAGATGGTGGTGCGAAGAGTTGCGGTGGTGGGTGGTGTAGGTAAGTTGTGGCGCGAGTTGGTGGGCGGTGGTTAGTGGTGTTGGTAGGTGGTGGCTCGAGCTGGTGTGGTGGTCAGTGGGTGGTGGCTCTAGCTGGTGTGGTGGTCAATGGTGGTTGGTGTGGTTGTTGATGTTGAAGGCGGTGTTGGTTATGGTGGTTTTTAATCTCCCTTAGAAGATTATTTATTCTCCTAATGCCATCAGGAAATTTCTTGTAGGAGTTTATGCCCCCTCCGTTTGTTGCGTTTTTTCTGATACGGATGGAGTATTTCAAATCTATAGTACACTGTTTCATTTAAAATAAAAAATAAAATCTATACTCCTGGGAAAACAATATCGTCATGCATCACACAACAAACAGAGAGTAAAACTAAAATCACCTTATCTTGTGCTGAAAATGTTTTGCGGCTGACAGTTTCATTTTTAAGAGATTGAGTGCCTCCAACCTTTGTCTGGACTGTTTTGTTTGCCATATGGTTCTGCGCAGGCATGGTTGATGCAATGGATTCATGATTGACTCCACTAGCAGCATGCAATTCTTTCCTGTGTATATTAATTGAGCACTACTAAATACTTAATGCTCTCTGGAAGGCTGGGACAATATAAAAACGTAGAGCTATATAGGTAACTGATTTTAATACAACAACCAAAATTCCCCAAAACTTCATTGAAATTTATCTGTCGCAAATGATGTATAGGGTCAAACTTCTACTTTTCTAAAGCTTTTTAGATCATGACGTAGTATGAAAAGACAAGAAAAGAAGAAAAAAACTCCGTGCTATATCACTACAGAGGAAACGGAAATAAATATAACATTCTGAAGGGAAAAATTTAGAAAGCGTGTCAAGTTCAGAGCAAAAGAACTGTTTCTAAACCATGATTTCCTACTTCACTTCTGGGCTGGCAATTTTTTTTTTCCATGGCAAAGCTAGAAACACTGCTAGCCCATGAGGCAATTCAGATTATAAAATAAACAATAACCCAAAATATATCTACAGATATGAAAATAAAAAAACCTTTCTTCCAGTCCTAACTTATCCCACAATAACCTTCATACAATTTTTCTTTCCTTTCATTCAAAAAAAAAATTCTTTCCAATGTTCTATGACACGAGGAAGGTATCATATTGTTCAACAAAACAAAAATATACCTCAAATCAGTTGATGTATCTGTTTTCACACTCAGTGTAGAAGCTTTAGCACTGTCATGAAATGCAGATGTTCTGTCCTCATTCTCACCGTGTACTACGAAAGTCCCAAAATCACCTGTGCAAAGAAGAAGACCAAAATTAAACAAGGACTGTAAGGTATTGGAATTGAGGCTTATAAAGAGGAATTATGTTTGAGGAAAATGACAGCAGTCACAGATTCACAACTAGTTCCGTCAAGAGCTATGTGGTGCATAAGTAGCTTTTATCATAGTAGCAAAGTCACCAAAGGGCCTTTCTTATCATAGCACGATAGTACAAGTAGCTTTTAAGTTATAACCAACAATAAAAGGCATGCAACTGAGAAGGCAGAAGAGAGGTGTTGCTGTCAGTGTGTCACTAGTAAGTTGTAACAATTTGGACATGTCCCTTCTTTCAGTTGTCCAATTTAATTAAACCCTGGAATTACTTGAAATTATGAACGATATTAATATAGTCAATCACTCAATCTATGGTGGAATCTTAGAAAAAAACACTTTCAAAAATTTTGTACTTTTATCCAAAACTCATGGTATTTAAAACTTATGTTTTTTAAACTTAGGATATTAGTCTTGTGACTCTTGTCTTTTGTATAGTGACAATTCCTCCAAACTTTGATTTCATAAGTAGAAATGCCTTGAAAAAGCTCAAAATTATTTGATTAACACTTGGCATTAGGTACTAAAACATCCACTCTCACTACATTGACGCTGACTGGACAGGTAAGTTACTTTCTATCCCAAAGGAAAAAGAACATTTCTAAAAAAATAAATCCATGGTTTTGAACAGATAAATACCATCCCTACTTTCTTCTCTCCAGTCACGTCTTTTTTTTTACCATGAACAAAATTGTCAGTAATAATAGGAAAATATAGGGGGGGGAAGTACACTACTGAATAGGCAAATACTAATTAAGTTTAGTAGCTTGATCCATGCATCCAGAAAAATGAGCACACACTGCAAAGTAACAAACCCGTGTAAAGCTTCTCACTTAATATTTCATGTTCTTTGAAGCAAGGACGGTCAACAGGAGTGGAAAAAATTACTACTTCAGACAGCCCCTGGCACCTCCCATCTCCTATGTTGCTCAACAATAGAGACAGCATATTGAGTAGTTTCATCCATGTACCTTCAATAATTCCTCAGCTTAAATCGGTTTAGCGACGAAAGGCGGAAAGGTGTCATCCTTCCTCTTCACTAATTATTGATTTGATTCAAAAGTAATCATTTGTTGCATTAACAAGCTGGTAATTAGGTATTTGCTGTAACCCTTAAATTTAAATTTTAGAATCCTATATTACTACTGGCAAGACAGAAAGTGCTAAAAAGACTTATGAGTTGTGAGTAGTGAGTGATAAAAAATAAAGTGAATATGTACGTTGTACACTTGAGGTTTCTATTGAGCAGAAAACCAACAAGGGCCATTAGGAGTCAGCAACAATTAGATCTGGAATGGGTTATGTTGTGTTCATGCAAACCCGCTTGCATAAATAGGTTGAACTCTTTTACCCCTAACCAAACCCAATTAATAATCAGGTTGTCAAGTATTTTTGCATTATAGAAGTAACAATTAAGTGAATTCATGTCACGGCAGTCATGTAAACGGATGAGCCCTTAGAGCCAAACCCAGCTTGTTTAATAAGCAGATCGTGTGATATTTTGCCAGCTCTTGCAGGGAGATGGATGTCTTCATTCATTGGTATCCTACACCAATAACTTTTTCCTCTTTTTCTCTCTTTTCTTCAGCTTTCTATCCCAAGTTCCCAACAGAAGAAAGAAGGATGTATTTATTAGGTCCTCAAAATCTGTAGTCCTCCAAATTTATACCTCATTACCTCATATGCACCAGAACAGAATAACAGGAATCAATTTTCACCCTAACTCGTCAAATAAAACAACCTATTCTAGACAAGTTGCAATTAAGAGATAAAAACCTTAACAGAAAAGGCATATTCAACTTTGTAACTAACAAGCAGGCCATCACCATAATGGCGAATCTGTCCCAACTCCCAAGCAAAGATCCACAAAAGAATTCTCCCATAAATATGGGAACTATCTTAAAATAGCATATTTAACAAAAATGACTAGAATGGCCTACAATGAAAAGGCATTTAAGAGAGTACAACTATTCCATAAATACATCAGTGGATCTCTGAGCTAAACTGAGGCATACAACTATACTCATAGAGTCATACTCATAGTGCAGATGCAAATGTTACAATCCTAACTGAATCACACATCACAAATCAGAGATCAAGACATAAAAGTTTCATTTGTACCTTCTCCAGCAAGTTCTGAATCCTGGAAAGCTAGTTGCTTTACTGAGCCTGCAACCTTGGATGTCTCATTTTTACTTGTCAACCCGACGTTGACAGGCTTTGATGGAACAGTGTCACCATAATCCTCATTAACCTTTAGCCCCTCCATTTGCTGCTATCATAAGCAAATTAAAATATCAAGATATTGATTAACAGAAAAGAGATGCTGGTAAACAAAAATGGATCTTAACCAGATTGCAGGGAGATGACACCATTAAAAACAAAAGAGTTGTAAAATATATACCCCTGCCAACAAGGTTCCTTCATTAAGACTTTGAGCTTGAAGCTCCATAGATGCCCTGATTTGTCTAGCTTGGTCAATCTTCTGTAACATTGTAGATGCTCCAGCTTTGCACTTCTCAATAAATTTGTGCTACATTTGATAGACACAGGCAACAAATAGATCAGACAGACTATCTAAATCTAAGTTAACATCTTCACATTCCATCTAAATCAAGCATTTTATAAATTATCAGGTTAAAAAAAGTGTGAAGTGTTGAGAAAAATATCTTAGCTATAATATTTGAGCAACATTTAAACATAAGTATCATGGGAACACTTTAAGGGCTACAGAAATGAAGTTATCCTCAGAAAATTGACGTGGCAACCGTTGTATACAAACCCTATGTTTGGTTAGATAGAAATGGAAGGAAGGGAATGGGAGAAAAAGGGAGGGGGACAATTTCCATTGATTGGGAAAATGTTTGGGGAAGCAAGGGGAGCGAACATTTTCACTCCCTCTTTAATTAGTTCAATTCCTCCAAATTTGACATTTTCCCTCCCCTTCCTCCTTTATCCCTCCCCTACTTTTCTCTTCTCCTTTGCTATCCAAACATACTGTAAAGGATAATTATCTACGTTGGTTAGAGCATGTAAAATGGAGACCTCATGAGGCACCAATATGAAGAACTAGTGGGATCATGAGGAGCTCAAGAGAAGGGACCGAAAATGACTTGGCTGGTAGAGTTAGGAAAGTTATTAAGCAAATTCATTTGCATGACAATGAGGTTTTTTCTCATAGGGGATGGAGGAAGATCTTTGTGGATGACTACACTGAATAATCACTTTTGGTTCATGTAGCCAACCCACTTCTGCGATTAAGGCTTTGATATATTGACTTAAACATAAGTATGCCTATACAAATTTTAAAAGCAAGGCTTATCATATAGTCAACCAAACTTATGGGATTAAAGCTTTAATTGATTGATTGATTTAAACATAAATAGAAAGCACGGTATTTCATAAAAAAGAGAGCGCACAAGCCTATGCATGCTTCAAAGCTTCAAAGAGCCAATTTACGGTACACAAAAATTAACATTTTATAACGTGAGCAACTAGTTACAAGCTAGACATGGATAATAGCTTGAAAGTTACAACAAGAATCTCAAAATAGTGACTCGATAACTCAACTAAGACACTATCTACAATTATTATTTATTACAGCAATTACCTTCAGCATTTCAGATGCCATAGGCCGCAAACGTGGATCCTTGGTTAGACACTTGGCAACAAAATCATGAAATATGAGAGACCTGTGAAATGTGACAAACTCAATGTCAAATGCTGAAACTAGAATAGATAATCATGACTGGAAAAATACAATACTTTTATTACATGTCACCACCAAATTAACTATGTTATTTTATTATCGTACCATATCTCTTCCAACATCAATGCATTATACCAATGCAATAATGAATAATCTATACTATTCTAGATCCCAAAAAAGTACAACATTTGCTGAGAGGAAATCAGAAAGTATAAACACAATTATCCTTTTCAGTTTTCAATATTTTCTCAAGTTACTTTCCTCGAAATAGTTACAACAGCATCAATAGAACTATAAAATCCGTTGCCATTAAGGAGGCTTGGGCAAGGAAAGCAACTTTAGAGATTTGGATATCTAACTAATTTCATAAATAGCCTTACTCTAATCAAATAGACATTCAACATTTGATTCATCTCTCGTCTCATTAAGAACTTTATCGTTCACTTGCGTCATTCCAGAAAATTAAATACCCTTTCCACACTTGTCGTTGCAATGGGAGAAGCAACACTAAGTCTAATGTTCAGTTCAACTTATTTAAGCACTCTAGTGCTTATTGGAAAACGAGTTCAGATGAAATAAGACAATTCATCCGCCAATGACGTCTAGTCATATACGATAGCTCAATAAAACAATAATTCAATTCAAAAAGTACCCATGAAGGTAGGAGAATGGCCTAATGGGATCCACCATATATTCTCCCACCTTCATTCACATGCCATACTATTTCTTCTTCCTTTAGTAGCATTCTATAATACTCCCTCCGTTTTTTTTTAGTTGTTCCAGTTTCCATTTTGGGATGTTTTTAAATAGTTGTTCCAAACCAATCTAAAAATAATTTTTTCACATTTTACCTACTTTATTTARTCTAACATTAATGACTTACRCCTTTCTAAAGTCAACTTTCATTATTTTACCCAATCTTTTCACCCAAAATTACTATTTCCCATAAAATTTCATTCACACATTTACTCTTTTACCTAACTTATTCAACTTTTTACCCAACTTACTCAACTATTTTATTCAACCCAATCAACTCTTAAAAACCGTTCTATAATGGTATGGAACATCTAAAAAAAAACGGAGGGAGTATCTTATTTCAACACTTTCAAATACCTCCTTGGCTCTTTTAGAAATAGAGGGAGTAGAGCCTAAGAAGTAGTTATAATTCTCCTAGCAATAGCCACATTATGCAGTGCTTCAAAAAAATGCTTTCTAGTTATCATCCAGTACTTTCTCAAAATGCCAGAATAGGGTGAGCTTCTACATTTTGAGGTACCTATAAGCTGATCATATACAGAAAGTTGCATGCACTGTCAATTAGAGCCGAAAGGCATACATTCAATAAAGCCTTGTTTTATAATTCCCAAACCTTTGTCTTATTTAAAAACGTAACAACACAAGAAATTCATGTGACAGCAAGCAGAGGATTGAACACAAACATAACTATTGAGAGATGGGGGAGCAAGAGAGAAGAAGAAAAGAGAGTGGAGTGATATAGAAAGTGTATAAAGGTCAAAAACAATAAAAAGTGGACAGGTACTGAAGCAACAATGGATTCAACAGGCATTATCATACCATTTTTCTTTGTCTTCAAGCATCGGAGCTGGTTCAATAGATATCATGAAGAGGACCTACCAGAGCAAAGAGGGAAAATTAGAAAGCGATAGAAAAGAACTAAACATTTAGAAACTAAAAAAACATAGGGAGTGTCGTATTCTCTGAATCAGACCCACATAACATGTTCATGCCTGTGTGGGTCGTGACAAGGGTACAACAGTGGTGTTCAGCAAGTAAGAGTAACCAAGTAGACAGAAATTCCATTTCAGAAAAGTAAAATTAAATGTCTTCCAATTTTCAAACAAATGGCTGGATTTTAATGTCAAGTTGTCAACCTTTGTCCATACAAAAGGATGCCAGAAAAGTTCCCACATCTCGCCACTCTGATATGTACAATTGTACAATATTCTTCTAAAAATAGAAAGTCTAATAACTTATGCTCCCTTACTATGAGTTACTAAGTTATCCAAATTTCACACTGATCCTTATGTTTGAGCTATTGTACTTCTTCCGGGTTTATATTTATTACTCAACACTATTAAATGGACTCCTAGGCAATTTTTGGAGAGGAGAGAAATACAGAAAAAAAAAAATAATGGGACCCGTGTGATTAGAGAGAGATAGAGAATGGATTTCCCCAAACAGAAGTGATGCAACTAGATTGAAACTTCCTTAAATAGAAAGTGATGCCACTAAAAAAAATGGAGGAAGCATATGATTGGTATAAGTTTACTCACATAACCACAAACACACATTTTATGGAGAACATTGCAATGATCAGCAACCAAAGTCAAAACATGAGCAAGTAATATGCAGCAGTCCCAATAGAAGATGACCACAAAAGATGACTAATGAAATCAATGGGTTATTTTCAGCATATAAAATTGTAGGCATTTGCACTAACCCGCATTGGATGCACTGCTGATCTTGGAGGGAGACCCTGAGACCAAAAATAAAAAAAAATAAAAAAAAATGAGTTGAGCTTAATCTGATCAGTCCATATAGAACAGAACTGTGACAACTGAAGAAAAGGTACTTCTCAAGCTTGCTGTATGCATATAATTCAACTTCCTTTTCTCCTATCTACTATGTAATAATTTAGTAACATGATAATATCAAACATCAATCAGAAACAAAGACAGAGTCACAAGCTTAAAAATCAGGTGAAATTCTTTTTTAACACTTGATTCTTTCTACTTCCATTGACTTGGTCTTTCCCAATTCTTCCTATTCTTCAGATTAAACTATTCTAACTACTTCATAAAATTAAACCTGTCAACACTTCTGATGTAATCAAGTTTGCTTCTCCTTCTTGGCTCCTTTAGCATTTTATTTAGACATCCTGTGAAATTTCTCTTTCATAAAAGATTTTAAAAAGAAGCAGAAGGGGCAATTATCAACGTAGTATTAGATTCGGATAGTTTTCCATCAAAATTAAAGAACCTGATATTTTCTTCAAAACAACTTCCAATCCACACGCAAATAAACAGATACATAAAATCCGTTTTGAATATACTATAAGTCATACAACATCAAACCAAATCTACATGTCATAAACTCATAATGGTAAAAAATTTAATTTCCTTTTATTAGGATCAGACAGATTCTAATTAAGTTATCACGTGTACAAAGATGCAACATTGAAATTAAGGAGGAACGACTTTTAATAATGTAGGATAATACCTCTGCCATCTCTATAGCAGACACTCCAAGAGCCCAGACATCCACCTTAGCCAGAAAAGAAAGTTTGTCACTTTCACTAACCAAAGTTGCAATTCATAGTAATTTAAAAAGTAATACTGTATCACTTGTACTTCTAATTGCCTCGAGGCTATTCTGTTTCACCTTATCAAATGCAAAAGACTCATAATGTAAAATCTGGCTAAAGTTGCAATAGCACATTATATCAGAAACAGGATAATGGTACTAACAATAGTCATTCAACTGAAATGGTGTACAATTAAGGTTAATTAATACAAGGGGCAGTTGTACTCCACCATACATTGTTTACAAGTTAGCAGCAGCAATTAACTTTGAAAAGTTAACATAAAAAATGCAGTCATATAAATAGCACTCAATCCCATACTAGTCAAGTCACTACAAAAGTGAAGTGGAAAGAAGACATCAAAAGTACCTTGCCATCGTACCGACTTTCTTGAATAACTTCTGGAGCCATCCAATGGGGAGTACCAATAAACTGTTCACATAAAAAAGTAAAAAAAGACAAGCCATTGAATGAGCAAGGTTAGAGTCACAGGGGTTCAACCATTAAACAAATTAACTCGACACAAACACAACATGATTTGAACAAATTTCTAACTGACAAGCATAGGAAGCACCTTATGTTGTGTACCAAACTACCTGTAACACATGACTAAAGAAAACATCTGAATTCACAAAGCAGCAAAGATTAAGGCCTCAGTTTTGCATCGAAATTGTGCTCTTCGTTAACAAAATTAAGACAAATGACCCAAAATACATGGGGCAATTATGAACCGGCATTTTAGCCATATTCTCTTTGAACACTTATTCTCATTCGAAACAAATCAGTTAAGATGGGAGGAAAAACAGACCAGCAAATCAGCAGTAATATATCAGCTCATAATTCTACTTGCATATTTTCATATCTTTAATCATGTATCAATAAAAGTCACAGAAAAAAAATTTAGATACACAATTATATTTCCACCTACCTATTTTCATATCTTTGATCATGTATCAATAAAATTGACATGAATAAATTTAGATACACAGAAAAGATACATGGCAAGTAAACAGAAAAAAAACTAACAATATAGCACGTGATGGAATATATAGGTCAGGCCAAAGAACCAAACAAGATCAACCCAAAAAGATTAAACAAAGCAACTCATTCATCAAACACTATAACTCTTTCAGCACCTACAACTCAAAAGAAGAAGAAAAAATCATCTTACATAATACAAAGAACAAATTTTGAGGTGTTCTGTTTCATAACCTATGTTACTTGGACTCGGATGAAGTGTCAAATTAGACACGGGTGTCCAAGCATCGGACTCACCCATTATCTTGAAAAAAGTAGTGTTTCTAGTTAAAAAATGAAGTGTCAAGTGTCAGTGTCATGTCTTCACGGACACGTGAGGTAAATGAAAGAGTCCGAGTAACATAGTTCATAACCCACTTATTATAACATTGATACTAGATAAACAAGAAACATTTTGAAGAACAAACAGATAAAAATCCAGCGATATAAAAGAAGAAAAGCTATACCGTATTGCGCTTAGACATAGTTCGAGTCAGCTGTGCGGCAACACCAAAATCACCTGCACAGGAAGAGAATACAATCCATAAAGGTACAGTTTTTAGTCACCAACATGAAAGTGATTCCATTTAATAATACTTAGAACTTTGAAATTAATAGGTGTTATATTAGGCTTTAGGCATGTATTTGGATTATAGGATATGATAGGAACAGGGAAACAAGTTGGGGTTTAGGTAAACTCAGTCCAATATGTGTTTACATATAAGTAATTCCCAACCCACCAATTGATACTCTGCATCCCTCCCTTAATATCAGACATTCTTATTTTACCAATTAACACTCATATCTGTCTATCCCTTCTGGCAACAAAACATACAAGCCTAAGAAGGGTTAGAAGAAGGAAAAAGATTCAGTAAACTAGCAGTCACCCTTTCAAAAACGTTTAAAGTAATAGGGTTGCAAAAGTGGCAAGAGTGAAAAGGACCACAAAGGCACACAGTAAAAATATAGCCAAAATTTTCACTTTAAAATTCCTGCACAAAAGCCTACATAGGCCATTGAAGTGTTTCCTTATAACATCAACATGAATTCATTTTATACAGACTTCACGGAATCAAATTACACATGAAGTCCGTTAAGTCTCTGCGGACAAGAGAGGAGAACTTTCAACTCAGCAGCAACATTAAAGTTATAAACAAATTTTTGTGACCATACTGGCTAAGATAATGGAAAAAATATGTAATTATAATTATAGGCAAAATTCAGTTCGTTGGATATAGGTTTAGCAAAAAATGGACAGAACAGATCAGAGCCTGAGCTAGCTGCTAAAACAGAAGTTACTCAGTTCTGACAACCATAATTGTAAATTGTAAAATAGAGGCTCATTGAGTAGAACCAGAAGACCATTATAGAATTAAATAACTTTGTAAGTCCATAATAGATAAGCCAAACAGCAATTCCATCTTATTTTATTCAAGCATAGGAAAAAAAACAAATTCAAATTGACAAATCAGGCAAATAAGCAAAAAAGGAATTTACAAATAGCAACAGGAGAAGTGTATACCCAACTTGACTTCTCCTTGTTCTGTCAATAATATGTTACCCCCCTTGATATCTCTGTGAACCTTAAAGATTGAATGCAAATAGGCTAAACCCTGCAAAACATGATGCATAACCTTAGTCAACAAGCAATTAAAATTATTCCCAAATATATATACAAAAGGATGACAAAAGCTGAAGCTGTGATTTTCTTTAATTTTACATCATTGAATGTCTAGAGAAAGTTCATAGGACACAAATGCATAGCATAGTTTCAGAATTCCATTTTTTGAAGGGTACCGTTCAGCTTTAAATAAATCTAGCACAGGGATCTTGCAAATTTGATTCATTCAACATGGAAGTAATCATACCTTCAACGCCTCCCTGCAAATGTAGGCAATTTGAATCTCCTCTAGAGGCTCCTCTGTAACATTCATTAAGTCAGCAACACTTCCACCCCCACAGTACTCCATCACTATCTGCCACGACATTTCTTATTAATATCACAGATCGAACAATCAATCAAAGCCTTAATCTCGTAAGTGAGATTGAGTACATGAACCAAAAATGATTGTGTGGCAATATCAGATGCAATTCACAAATACTAATCATTAAGAGATGGGAAAAGAGTTACATGACATACATAAACTAAAAGCTGCTTGAATAAAAACAGCTAGAGATCAAAAACCTACCCAGAGATACTCTTCTCCTTGGTAGCTTCCAAGGTAACGAACCACGTTAGGATGACTACACTGCTGCAACATTTCAATCTCACCGCGTATCTCCTCATAACCCTCTTCCTACAAACCCAAAAAGACAACACTGTCAAAGAAAATTTCCAAGTTTTTTCCATAAACAAAAGTGGATCAAGAAAACAATGATAGTAAACGCACCCCTTCAGCTAAAGATATAACTTTGATAGCAACTAACTCTGAAGTCCTTAAATCTCTAGCTTTATACACAGCCCCATAAGACCCTTTCCCTGCGGTTCACAGAACAAAACATCAACACAAACAAAAACAGCAAAATCGCTTACAGAGTACTTAAAATAGTTTTAAACAACACACAAGAGCTCAACTCTTGTAGTCTTGTCACAAAACATCCATGGATATTTCAAATTTCCATTTGTTTGACGTGCAACAAGATACAGTATATCATTCCAGCATAATATCATTATATTATTTCAGAAGTCAAAAACTATCAACAATGTCGATCATCAACTCACCAGAAATTCTGATAGACATGCTCAGAATATCAAATTACCAGATCCAATTCCAAAATCGGCATGATTATCTCAATTAACATCTCTATAAATTTAACCAATTTCAATCTAAGGTTTTTTTTTTCTTCCCCTTCTAAACTAGTATGAATCTAAACATTGATATCTGCAAAAACAATGAATAAGCAAGCATGATCATAAAGTTCAGTCAAATCGACTGACAAAAACTCACCTAATTCATGAAGCAACTCATACTTTGTACTAGGATCTTCCCTAGCAATACACTCAGGAATAGAGCTTGATGACATTTTACTTTGCAACTGCCTCACTTGTCCTCCACCATCATCAACGCCACCGGCCCTCCTACTCTTCCCCCCAAACCCATACTCCCCTACCGCCTGCATACTCGCAACTGCTCTGCTCATCGTTGAACCACCACCGCCGCCGGCGGCACTAGTCTTCCTCACAAACGTTCCAGAAACATCCTCACTCTCCTTCTCTCTCTTCTTTTTCCCTGTCTTTTTCACCACGAAAGTTCCAAATTCCCCTCCTTCCTCATCATCATCGTCCTCCTCATCCTCTTCCTCCTCCTCCTCCTCGTCATCATCATCATCATCATAATCATCATTTCTCCCCTTCCTCACCACAAAAGTACCAAAATCACCTCCATCTTCATCATCGTCGTCATCATCCTCATCGTAATTTTTTGAATCGACATACCTAGGTTTAGAAAAAACGGAATCGCGCGTTTTTCTGACAGAATGAGGAGTAGCCGAGGACGAAGATTGATTGCTACTGCTGTTGTTAGTGCGATGCCGATGATAATCAGGCTTCACGATGAAAGTGCCGGAAATATCGTCGGAAGTTTCGGCGTCGAAATCAAAGGAACCAGCACCGCCGAAGTCCTTGGGAAGGCGTTTGAGGAGAGGAGGAAGAGATTCGTCGTCCATGTCGTCGCCGGAAAGCTGTTCGACGTCGTCGTGGACGACGAAAGTTGAGTAAATGTCGTCGGAAAGTTTCGCCGGCGGTGCTGACATTGGCGGTTTCCGGCCTTTGTTGGGGGAGAAATCCATCGATTCACATCAACAATAAGACACGGACGGGAAACTGGGAAAGCGAAAGTTAATACTCCGCCAATTTTAAGCTCAAAGTTACTCAAATAGTTTTGTCTTAATGGATACTAAATTTTTACCTTCTACGTTATGACATCCAAGTTTTGTAAATTTCATGATCTTGAGTTTTCAAATTTCACTGATGACCATACCTAATAATTTAAATTTAACCATTTCACCTACTCACCCCACCAACCCAACAAGCCACCCGTCAACCCATTGACCCAACTAGCCACCCAACCCACCCCACTAACGCAACCAGCCACCCAGCCCACCACCACTAGTCTTTCTCCTCCTTCACCTCCCAACAGCGTCCATCACCACCACATCACGTCACAAGCAGCTCCTCCCATCACCACAAAAGCTTTCTCCCACTACCACCGTGTCGCAACAGCTCCCCACCCACCCACCCACCCCCCAATCGCGTCGCAGGCAACTCCCCCATTTCTCCCAATTGAAAACCCTAATTTTAAAAATTGAATTGGGGGAAATCAAAATTAAAAATTGGGGGAGGCTAGTGATTTGTGACTGGCGATTGGTTCATGGCTCGTGGTTGGCGGCTTTGGTGGTGGCGTGTTTGGGAGGTGAAGGAGGAGAGGGGGGGAGGTTTTGGTCGTGGGTGGTGGGAGGTGTGGGAGGAGATAGAGGGGTGGTTTTGGTCTTGGGTGGTGGGAGGTGAGAGAGGAGATGGAGGGAGGTTTTGGTCGTGGATGGTGGGAGAAGGGTGGTGGTGGGCTGGGTGGCTGGTTGAGTTAGTAGGGTGGGTTGGGTGGGTGGGTGAAATGGTTAAGCTTTAGGTTAGCTTAAGTTTGGTCACCATATGGAATTAGAAAACTCGAGGCCATAGTGTGGAATTTGCAAAACCTCGATGTCATAGCGTAGAATGTAAAAATTTAGTATGTCACCACGTAGATTAAGGCAAAATTCGATGCGACCATATAGAATTTCCCAATATTTAAAAAAAAAAAAAATCGGAGAACTAATATCAATAAATAATAGTCATAATTCTCATAAATATTCACAATCATGTATAGATCGATAAACCACAAATCTAGAGAAAATAACATAAGTTTTAGAAAATAATTGTCAAAAAACACCTTTTATAAGGTGTATTTTGTCAAAAAAAACACCTTGTAATAGCTTTTGTATTAAAAAAAAAGACACCTTCAACAAGAATTCGGCCAAAAAAGTCAAATTATCAGGGTTGACTTTCGTTTTTTTTCCTTATAATTGTGCGCGTGTGCTCACTCTCCAACCCTTCCCCTTAATCTCTCACACTCCTTTTGTTTAATACCCACCATCTTCAACTTTACCATAATCAAACCTTACTCTTCCTCCTCTTTCCTTTTCTCTCTCCTCATCTACATCTCTATCTCTTCACTCCACCCTCCATTACTCACCACTGTTTGAATCCATCCTTTGGTGCATGCAAAAGACACCCAACTCTTTGAATCCATCCTTTGACCTTTCTACTCCAACAAAGCAATGAAACACCATCATCTCCCTCAAACTTCAACTGTCTCACACTCTGAAACTCTCAGAACTTGAATTTCATTGAATTAAATTACAGTATGTTTAGAGGAACTCTGCACTGTGTGGTGGTACCAGTGGATGGCAGTGATGAGAGCATGAATGCCCTGGAGTAGGCCCTAAGCAATGACACCGTCCGGTCGTCTAAAGATGGTGGGTCATTCGCCATCCTCCATGTTCAATCTCCGCCCTCCATTGCTGCTGGGATTAAACCTGCCTCTATCCCCTTTGGTGGGCCCAATTAAGTTCTTCTCAGTTCTCTCTATTTTGGGGTTTTTTGTTTTCTAGTTTCGATTTTAAATGATGAAATGAGTAGAATTTGGATTTGGGGGCCCAATTAAGAAGATGAAGTAGTTAAAGCTCATTTGAGTTTGCTCAAATCAGACTATTAATTGGCACTGACATCTTTTGGGGAAGGTATAGTAAGACGATGATTGTTGTATTCAATTCAATTGTTTTTACAACGAATCATAAATTAGAAATTTTGATTGTCCAAAAATAGATGTTGAAGATATGGTACTTTGAATTTGGAATTCAATTCAAGTATATGATGTGATTATTTGAATTTGGTATATTTTTATGGTAGTGTTGTAGAGTTTGATGAAAATGACGGAGCTTTCAATTCTTTTGAATTTTGAGTACTTTTAAGTTTCATTAAGTATAGTTTAATTTTCTGAAAAATAGAGAGGAGAAATAGGAAGACAAGGAAGAGGGAGAATGAAGACGAGCTTAATTAGAATAATCGAGTGGAAGAAGTGAAGACAGAGAAGAGGGGGGAAAACTTGAGCGGGAAAGAGAGGAGAGAGAAGACTGATTTGGTTGGGGATATATGAAATTGGGAGGGAAAAACATATACCAAGTGCACAACCGGAGAGTGAGAGACAAGCGCATTATTAACATACCAAAAATGGACAAAGTCAACGCCGGTAAATTGACCTTTTTTGGCTGGATTCTTGTTAAAGGTGTCTTTTTTAATAGGAAAGCTCTTAAAAGGTGTTTTCTAACAAATTTTCCTAAGTTTTATCATTAACACATAATTAATTTGCAGTTTTGATATAGATCATATTTCACCGCGCTTCAAGCTTGAACGCGAGCAATAATTTTCAATGTCAAAGCATTTTTTCAAGTTGAAACCTCTGATATTGTGATGATGTTTTGAACAAAAAGTTGATGACAAAATCTAAACATAAGAACCTTAACAATAAAATTTTTTAAATGAGAATCGATTAAACCTCCGAAAGAATGGGAACACCCCGTGAAAAAAGAAGAGATTAAATTATTTTCAACCTAAGCAAACTAGAAAACCAAAACTCTAACCCTGTGTTTGGATTGAAGGAAATGGAGGGAATATAAATAAAAGGGGTGAAATTTCCTTCATTTGGATAACAAATGAGGAAGGGAAAGAATTGGAGGGGGGAAATAGTGGTATTAATTTGTATGTCAAATTTACAAGTATAATTTTATACTCCCTATGTTCCCAGGTGTTATACATTAATAATCTTCACACTATTCACATCATGAGAGAATCTTCTAATATTTCTTGATATATAAATCGAAATATAGTCTTGTGGAATCTTATTTTATTCCTCTCGATGAGTACTACAAGAACATCTAATTTTTATAATTTTTTATAATGTATAATTAAAAATATAATCAAAATAAAATATGCATTGGCATACGTGTAAAACGTAAATGGGTAGAACATTTAGGAACAAATAGAGTATAAATTTCTTAGCAAAAACATAATATCCATGTTTGTTGAAATGAATACTCTAAATGATATCTTATGAGACAAATCAAATAAAATAGTAAACAAAATCATTGAATTTTTAATTTAGAATGAATCTCAGCTCCCTTGATATAATCAAGAATGTCTTCTATGATATTCCAATTCGATACTATGCAAGCTCCTTTTCGATAATTTCATTAAAAGATTCTCCAATATCATTGTAATTGGAAATCACCAAGGTCAGATATTTATTCTCACTCAAACTTTGTGAATTATTTTCCTCAAACTTTTCCTTTGAATTGGAAAAGGAATAAAGTAGCCAATAAATAAATTATCGTTGATTGTCATATTGTTGGAAATATGAGTGTTTTTAAGGCAACATCTAGACTAGGAATTGATTGCGAAAAAGATGGTGTGTCGTGGGACTCGTGGCAATAAAAACTACTGACTTGAAAACGATAATTCGGTGCAACCGGGGTGCACATTTTATTCGCTGACTCATTAACAAAGGGTAACACATCACCTTCACACAAGACACCATTGGGTGAAGGTTTGTAGCCACATAAACTTATGCCCAAAACTGTAAGGAAAAGTGTGTGTTAAGTGTTTTCATGTGTGTATCAAAGAGAAATCATATGAAGTAAGTATCTATAGAAGAGTAGGAGGAAGAAGGAGATGAAGAAGAAAAGAACTCTTTGGTTTCCCCCTGAATAAGTTATGGAAATAACTTAGGGCGCACGATTAAAAAAAAGTAACCCCCAAAATAAATGGAAAGACCAAAAGTTCAAAGGGATTAGTTAGCTAGTCATTAAATGACATTAAGCAAATTGCATAACCTTCTAGTTTCTAGTAATATGTCTTGGTTAGAATAGACTGTAGTCAACTTGCGGTCTCGAACATCAAGTCGTAACTAACTTGCGGAGTAAACTGACCTACTACTAGAAAATCATATGCACAAGCCTTATAATGTCATCCAACACACCAACCATGCTGCATACACTAATCACCTCCGAATCCAAGTTCTCAAAAATGAAGAGATTAAAACACTACCATATTACCCAAGACATAACAATCCATTTACGCAACTTGAACCTATCTAACTTGTCAATACCCACAAAAAACTCTCCGCAATAGAATAAGATGGATCATCCCTTACAAGCCCCCACGAAACGACTACAACTTCAAATGAATCGAGCAAAGGTACAGTCAAAAGGAGCATGTAATTGTGACATCTTGCTTTTAATGAAAAGAAGTATATAGATCATTCCTTAAGAGCACCACGAATTTTGACATGCTAACTTGTGGCTTCATCAATAGATTATTTTCAGGAGTGTTAAAAAGATAATAAGGATGCATGTCAAGAAGGAGCTTAAATGTGTACAATCTCAAGTTGTTGATGCTGTTATGTTGGAGTGATGTAACATATGTTGTCCCTTGAGCTTGATGAGCTTCACCGTCATGAGGAATCCTATTGATAATTTGGTATGCTGGAGCGAGGGCAAACGAGTTGCGGGACAAAGATAGTAACACCAAATATATTCCCTACAAGACTTCTCGACGGAAAAGGCGACGAAATTTCATATCTAGTCCATTGGATGGTTATGGCTTGTGGAAGAATTCTATGGAGGAGATCACGGATATTGTTGAGAATTATTTCTCCCTTTTTATTTTATTGTTCTTCTCTTATCGATTTTGATGTTGTGTTGGCTAGGGTGGGTCGGTTGGTAACGGATGAAGTTAATGATAGGTTGGAAGAGGAGCCTACTTTCGAACAAGTGCAAGAAGCTAAGCTCTCTTTGAGACGCATCCTAATATGACGCCAATGGTTTTTTCATACATAGTAAAAAAATACTACCGAGAGTACTAATTTATAAATCCCTATTCTCAATATTTTTTTCTTGTGACAATTACCAATTGAAAAACGCTATTATGGGATCTTGTTTGATTTTCCATAATGATGTTGCAAATAATATAAGACGGGTCGGGGAAGGAATAAAGTGGAGTAAAATTTGAAATTTTTTCTTTCCTAATTCTTCATCCTAAGTCCCAAACTATATAACTTCATTTAAATACAAGTAAGTTTAATTAGTTATATATTAGAACTTTATTATTAGCATTGTTTTATTACTATTGTCGAATAAGAGAATGCTTTTCCTCAATTTTGTTGAGAATTCTTCTAATTCCCAAAATACATCTACACTTTTTACAATTCCCTAAATACCGTTCACGTAAATAATTTTTTATTTTCTATTTTTTTATGAAAATCGCCAATTGAAATGGCGGTTTTGCTTTTTCTAAATTATTATTATTATTATTATTATTATTATTATTATTATTATTATTATTATTATTATTATTATTATTATTATTATTATTATTAAACACCAAAACGTGGTAAGTGTTACAAGCAACAAAAATAATCAAGTGATCTACAAGAAGTTGGAGGGGAGCCGAGATACAATATGGGCCCCCACTCCTCTAGCTATAGCGAAGCCTATCCGACTGAAGATGTGAACAGCGGCACGTGCCCCAATGTCTAGGGCCCTGGAGAACGTCTGGATTGTAAGCTCAATGATCCTCCTAATTCAATAAATGCGAACTTTCTCAAAAAACCCTACTTTCATCTCTTCTTGTTTTTCGTTAACTTTTTCATAAATTTTGGGGGCTTGGGGCTACCACCAACCTTCAGGTTCATTGTAAGCTCATCTTTTCTCTTTAATTGTTTTTAGGAAAATTTGTCCATAAATCCCACCAAAAATGGGCTCTTTGCGAACAACTGCCATGAAGAATTTTTTTTTTGTCCATAATAGCCACGAAACCCTTCCCCATTTGTTGACCAATGCCAAGTGATGGTTTCAGGCGTTGACCCACACTTCCAGGGCAAATAAAACCATGTGCCGGTCACGTGATGTTTTAATTTTGCTATTTC
The DNA here is from genome assembly GCA_008642245.1 of Bassia scoparia. Lineage (NCBI taxonomy): Eukaryota > Viridiplantae > Streptophyta > Magnoliopsida > Caryophyllales > Amaranthaceae > Bassia > Bassia scoparia. The sequence goes on from SNQN01000414.1 coordinate 45,224, forward strand.
CTCTCTTTCTACCCTATTTCCACTCCAATTTCAACTTTCCTTTCTTTAACACTTTAATTTATCAAGTTCAGAAAATTCACCAACACTTTCTCATTCATTACGATCACTATTCAAGCATTCTCATTCAACCAACATTTAATTGGAGATGGCAGCATTATATTCAAGCAACCGGTATGAAAGCTTTTCCCTTCATAACATTCTCATTCAAGCATCATTTCTCTCTCTTCAAATTTTCTTTTTTTCGCCCAAATTTTTTAATTCTCCTTTTATTTTTAAATTAATGGGTATGTTGAAGCTTCCAACTATGGCGCCCAAACCTCCTAAAGCTCGTGCTAACATTAGAATAGTCCAAAAGTCCAGGTGTTTCTCGCGATTGCTTCTCTTTTAACTGTAATTTTTTAATTTAGGGGTTTTTGGGCGAATTGTTAATAACATTTTTGTTGCTGATTTTAATTTCAATTTTTTCTCCTTAATTGAATTTAGGGTAAATGTTTGGATTGTAGATTTGCATTATTTGTTTGCTGGAAGGATTTCCATGTACTGTGTAATAATATTCGAAATCAAAATTATTGTTTACATATTTTCTTCCCATGTATTGTGTAATATCGTTTGTGTTGTTCTTAATTGTAGAATTGTAGAAAAGAGATCGAAATTGTCGAAGAAAAGGAAAGAAAAAGAGAGGATAAGAAAATGAAAAATTTTGGGGGATTTGGAGAGATGAATGAAATGAGTTGGGTGATGAGGTGAAATAAATGGAGTGAGTTTAATCGAATTTTGAAGAAAAGAGAGAGGGAAGGAGATAGATGGAGTGCACATAGGATCAGAAGATGGGAGATAGCAAAAAAAGCAGTCACATGCCACACACGTGATATTTAATGACCTCAGGCAGCGGGTCAACGCCTGAAACCACCACTTGGCAGTTGTCAACAAACGGGGAGGGGTTTCGTGGCTGTTATGGACAAAAAAAAAATTTGATAGCAGTTGTTCGCAAAGAATCCATTTTTGGTGGGATTTATAGACAAATTTTCCTTGTTTTAAATTTTAAGGTTTTCAATAAAAATCCCCTATTCACCCTTGTGAGACTATAATTTTCATTAGTGAAATTATTCATTCCATTCAATTGGATCTTTTTTTTTTTTCATTTGTGGGATTCGTTTTCCTTCATACTTATCACTTATCAATTTTTCTCATTTGTGAGATTATCTATTCCATTCTATTTGATTTATTATTCTCCTTTGTCAAATTTGTTTAGGGTTTGCATTATTTTATTTATGTTTTTTTTTCCTATTCTAAATTATCAATCTATGAATTTTTGTGAAATTGATTCATCGATAAAGAATCGTTTGGAATTGCAGAAGGTTCTCGTTTTATCATATACAAGCAAATGAATTAAATATATTTAAAATTTTGTTTACAAAAGACAAACACAACATTGATTAAAGATCTAATAACAAATAAATTTAAATTTTAGTACTAATGTTTGTAACACGAACAAATAATTAATTGATGTTTACAAATATGTTAGTTTGACATGCACGCATAGCGTGCAAATAAAAAATACTAGTAACCTTACTAAAGCAATCCCCACCCTTCTATTTTTCCCTCCAAAATTTCCCTCCCAATCACCCTTTAATTAATGATTATATAAAATGTAAAACATAATTAATGAATATACATTAATAAATGAGCTTTGAAAATAAAAATAAATTATAAACATTTAGTAATTGATAAATAACTATTAAAAAATATTATCATAATCAAAACCTATAACTATTAAAAAAATTACAAAACCTATTTTTTAAATATTTACATTTTAAATAGATCAAAGTTTCGATTTATATAAAAGTAATTCATAAGTCATTTACAAATCGAGCATTTGCTCGGGACTTATCTAATAATTATATAATTCAAGGGTATAATAAGAAGGGTAAAAAAATGAGGATATAGTGTAAAAAATGCGTTTTTTCAGAAATACCGCATAGAAAACCTTATTTTTTAATTTAGGAGTGGCTCGGACATTTCCTAGTTGCACAAAAAAATTAGAGTTACGTGATTGATAGAGACACCAAATTTGGCTAAGATAAACAAATTGTTGAACTGACAAGATTGGACAACTAATATTTGATGCAACATGAAAAACTTTTGTTTCTTGGTCACCAGGAACAGTGATTCCTTCTTTTACAGCACAAAGAGTTCAGTTCTCAAACGAAAGTTTTTCAGAAAACCAGAATCTACAACTTAGATTACATAATCCACATTTAATTTTGGCATCAGAGACAGAAGAAGGGATTACAGCGTTCTTTTAGGAACAAACTCAACGATTGTTTTCTATGTTTGGGTTGGTCTGTCATTTTAGTTACTTCTTATCACCGAAGAGATAACCTAAAGAAGATCCACCACCTGGGGCAGCATGAACCTTGGTTGACGGTCGGTCCTGCAGTAAATAAACCAGTAGGTTCAATCACAACTGATACAAAGCGTTGTGGAAAAACAGGCAAACTACAATACACCCCCTTTCTCCAAGATGAAAAATAACACACTTAATTGATGATACTTGATATAAGAATATATACAAGCATAGTCCAAAACGATAAGATTATACTCCGTACAACACACTAATTCCTAAACAACATGTTAACATAACAAACTAATTCCAAAATGTAAGATATAGAAGGGAGGAAGGATAAATTCATAGCACTTCACAATCATTTCATAAACAAACAAGTAATATTCAATCTAAAATCAGAGTAGAAGCTGCTGAAAGTACAATGTCAGAGAAACATGGTTAATCTTTTGAATAACAAGGGGAAGAAATATTCTTTAAAAAAAAAACAATAAGAAGAATACTGCAAGCTCAAAGGGGTTGTTTGCTTTAAATCTATTTCCCTTGAAAATACAACTTCCTAGGAATTAAAATTTTGGGGGGCATGTTTAGTTGAAGGGAATAAAAAAAAGCATGGGAAATTGAAATTCCAAAAGACACGTGAAATTTTCATAGAGTATACAATAAGAAAAAAAAATTTGGCTAATGACTAAAATATTAGGGGAAAAATTTCGCCTTGAGAAGTTATTTTTCAGTTGAACCAAACAAGATCTTAGTTTCATTACCCTCCTAATTAAGAAAAGAAAAGCAAAATGTAAATGCTGTGATTGACTAAGTTCCTAGAAAACAGTTTTCTGTTTCCTAAGATTACTAGAAACTGTTCTATATGAGAAACCACAACAATAATAGACTGCATGGCCAATAACAGTTTCATTGTACCTATGAACAATATACTACTTATATATGATGATAAGATTCAATTCTTACCCATTTAAAACCAACATTTACTGCAAATAGAAGTCCATAAGACAAACACAACATCAAAAATTAAATAAGAGAAATTTATAAAATAATTAAAAAAAAAATCAATTTACAGTAGCTCAGAAACACTATCTAAAACCATAACAAGCCTAATATTGTTGGAGGGATTTCTGACTTATGATAAGCTATTAGGTGAAAGAGGAGCAGCAACAATAGAATTGGCAGATGTATTAACTTTATCATTACTACTTGGCAGTCTTCTTTTCCAGGTGGACAAAATGATGGCGGCAATGAACGTGAATCTCCGGGCAGCATCTTGACGTGGAAGTTTGAAATTGGTAGTGAAATGGAATTTTGTGCGATAAAGATGGTACCAGTAACAGTGGAGAGTAGAGGAGAAAGAGAATAGTTTATTTTAAGTGGGATATGCTAAGTCCTTTTGTAAAACATAGGATGGTGAAGCTGTCAAAGAAATTGTTCATCTAATGAGGAAAGTACTCCCAAAGTCATATGAAAAGCTTGAAATTGGTGCTTCTTCTTCTACCCTCACTCCAAGCTATTTTAGGCTTCTAGACAGAGAATTTATATTTCTCCAAACCCTTGATTGGCCCAGCTTCTGTTTCTAAACTTGAGACACACATCCAAGAGCCAGGCCAAACACTACCTAAGTGAATAAATCTGTGGTATCCAGGGGCGAATACTAACCTGTATATCATTATTAACAACAACAATTGTGAGACACAAAATAGCAGTATCACTCTGACACTCCGTCAAGGATGAGGCAGTCAAGTAACAATGCCAATGACAATATCACAAAAATTAGCCCAGAGGCTTCCAATCTTCAATTCATTGATTTAATGTTCAAGAGAATAATTTTCACTGCTAGTGAAACGGTCAGGATAGGTATTGACTGTATACTCTTCAATGCTTTCATTAAATAAAAAAGCCCAGTTTGCAAATGCTAATAATCCCTTAACGAGTTAACCCTCATTTTGCTAACCATGAGCTTTCGGCACACTAATACTACACAAAAAAAAAAGCATGGCCCATCCTTACAGGATCTAGAGATCAAATTCAAAGAACCGAGTAGACTGACTGCAAGGTTTACAAGGGCAACCACACAAGTCCAGAAAGTTTATAAAAAGGGACTATACCGTGATGAAATTTCCAGTGTTCTGACCATCAGCGCGGTGGTAGTTATTTACATTACTGTTAACCCCAGCAGGGCCAGTGAGAACCTTCTTGACATCAACAGGTTGGGGATTAGCGGCAGGCTTTACTGGTGCTGCCTGTTCTGCGCTAGCAGTGGGTTGAGGTCTATTAGCAGCAGGCTTGGGAGCCTCTCCATTTCCAAACAGGTAGCCCAAGGAACTTTGTCCACCCCCACTGCTGACACCACGTCCCATTTGTGAACTGTGATGAATTCCTAAAATAAAGAAACGATAAACAAGTTAGGAAAATCCAGCAACGTGATATTACAAAATAATGAAAGAGCAAAGAAAAGAAACAAAAAAAATCACAACAATACAATTGCCAGACTAGTAAACACTCAAGAGCAACTTGCTGAAGATCTGCGTAATTTTCATACTTCGACCCTGAGCATCTGTAGACAATGGCTAAACTTAAAAGGAAGGTGTAAAAAACACAGGGTGCCAAGATTGAGTCTTCAACATCATGCTTGAATATTCACTGCCTTTATTACTTAAGTTAAACTTGTCATAGATAAATAGCAAAATTATACTAGATGATCAATCATATATGTGAAGAGGACCAGCAGCTCTACAGTCCTAAATACGGAGTATTTGAAAATGAATATCGTTATTGTATAAATTCTTAAACACCTTGTGCAAAAGAATACAACAGTATCCATATTACAAGACAATAAGTGGTCTGAGAAACTAGAAAAGAAAAGAATATGATAAACAAAAATCAATACCTAGTTGCAAAAAAATTAAAAAAAAAGCATCAAGCATAGGTGACCAAGTCATAATACAAAAGATTTAATTGTCGTCAATATGAAAATTGTAAAAACACTAGTGGCTTCAACATTTAACATGTAAAGGAAACTGCCAAGCATGTAGTAAGAACGAAGAAGCTAATTCAGGGAAAACTGTCTCAGGGGAGCAATTCATTAGACAAGCTCATAAGCAATTGACTTAACTTTCTAAGGTCAACCAAGGGCGTCAAGGAGACATGATTTAATCCAAAATATCATTCGAAGTCCAAATGTGGGTTACCAACTTACCGTAGGCAAGAATGCAAGATGGAGTTTAGCATTAAAGAAATGTTCTTCTTGAGATACGTCTTGTTAGTGGAAATAAAACTATGAAAACTACGAAAGAAATTAATGTTGAAAGCCCTAGTTTTAGGCATTACAAATAGCTACAGAAAAATGCAATCACAAGTCCACAACCCAATCTGTCTCCTTAATTAAAATATCCTTTTGTCTTTGGAAACATTAACATCTTTCTTCAACCAACAACATGGGCTTTACTGCCTCTGTATGACTAGAAGTCTTTCTAATTCTTTGGATACCCGTAGGCTTAAGATCAACTAATGTTTACATAATATGTATTCTTTTGTACCTTCTCATAAACATCCCATAAAAGCGTGATTAAATAAAAGCAGCATACTCTCGCAACATAAATTAAACTCCAAAACCATATTACTTGCAGCACCCAGAACTTAACTTATCCAATACTTCATTAACTAGTGATTTCTCTTGAAAACATCAAAGGCACATGAAACACAAAAGTGCTAAGCTATCCTAATCTAACCAAAAACGATAAGCTTGCACCTACGACGTGCCGTAATGGAAGGCCTTATCAAACAGCCATTGAAGATCTACTTGAATACTCTACACGGCAATTGTGCAAAGCATCATGCCCCGTTACCCAAATGAACAAAACAAGAATTAAAAGAATAAAATAAGACCTACAACACAAAACTATAGTCCACTACTATAACTCCATAAGTCTATAAGAATAATAAATCGAACCATCACCGAAATATTCCACATGAAAATACAAGTATCATATGTAACTYGAAAAAGGGTAAAATTCCTTGCTCTAATTTTGCATCTACAAATAGTTATTTACTTGTTTCTCTTTTCAATTTAAAATTATAATCAAGATTATAATTTAAGGAATACCAAAATCAAAATGTAGGCTTTCATGAATTGTATCATTTGCGGTCCAAAATTAATTCTCTCAGTTGCTAATTTTGCGATATTTTTCAAAATGTCCAACAATAGGAAAATCAACAATGGAAATTCGAACTGCAATTTGAGATCTGCCCATTTCATCTCAAACACCAGAGTATAAATTTAAATTCAAAAATATACATTATCAAATTGACAAAGAATCAGCAAGCAAACATATTCAAATCATCACTAAAAGAACCGAAACAAAGAATAATTACAAAGCATGAAATAGGGTTTAGAAATAAAAATAAAATAAAAAATACCTGAGCAGATCTGAAAATGGAAGCAAAAGAGGAAAGAGAAAAGCAGCGCACACGAGAAGGTTACTTCGAATGCGATATCATTTGGGGATTTTTATAAGCTGCTCCAATCTTTAATTCTTTATTCTTTTGTTTTTGTTTTTTATTTTTTTTTACGACAATTTGTCTTTATTAGAGAATAATAATAACAATAATGATTTTTTTTGAATAATTTTGAAAATTTAAAAATTTCCTTTGCAACGTTAAGGTTTGAATGGTGTGGCCTAAAGGTGTTCAATGTGTCATGTCATTAGGGGTGTTTAAATCGGATAATTTGTTTCGAAAATGGGGAAATTTCTATTCGAAATTTTGGATCGGATCACGGATCAAATGCATAAATTTTACCTATTTATGCTATTTTTCTTTTATTTTTCTATATTATTTTATTATTTAATGTGAAAATCGGATATTTCGGATATCCGAAACATCCGTAAGTGCAAAAAATCCGATTCGAAAATTTTCGGTTATCCGTTCCGAAATATCCGAAACATTAAAAATTGGATTGGATGTTCGAATTTTCGAAACGGATCGATCTGATCGGATATTTTTGAACACCCCTACGTGTCACTTACATAAACGGGTTGGATCCCTACAATGTTAAATCGTTCCGTTTAATAAACGGGTTGACATCCTCAACCCAAACCCGCTAATAATGGGTCATTTCCTGTCGAGTTAGCGCGTCTTGTCTGTTTTTACATACTAATGTATATAATTAGGTGCAATCATCGTCGTGTCATGTCAATCCGTTTATTTAAACGGGTTGGAATTCTCAAGCTCAATCCGTCTCGTTTAACAAACGTGTCGTGTCAACCCGTTTAGATAAACAAGCCAAGATCCTCAACATAAAACAGTTAATAACGTGTTGATTTCGTGTCGTGTTAACGAGTCGTATTACTTTTGACCACCTCTAGTGTGGCTAATATTTAAAAATTATGAATTTTATCGGTTAATTTTGATATTGTAAGTTTTAATTGAATTTTGAATTAAAATGTAATTTTAAAATTGCTCTCACTCATAAATTTGCGAAATTCTTGGTTTATCCCGTGGATGTATTTGTCAAGTAAACCTCGGAAGTGTTATTAGTCTCTAGTTATAAAATATATTTGATGAATCTAATAAATTTGCGGTTGCACCAAACCAAGTTTATGATACACCCTTAGAGCACCAATATCGGTAATGTTCTCCAAAAGTGTTCTTCAATCCAATTTTTCTTTTCTCTTTCTTCAAAAGCATCTCAAAAGCACCTATCTAAAAGAGTCTAACAATGATTTGTTCTCTTACTAGCTCTCCAATTTATTATTTTATTTAATTTCCATGTTTTTTAATGTGTTTTTTCTCATAAAACACTTCTACTTGTTAGAAAATGTCTTTAGTTGCAGTTACGCAATTATTATTTTTAACATAGGATGACATTCTTGAAATAGTGTAGAACTTTTTATCGAAAGATCATGTGTCAATGCATTATGATCTTATTAAGGTGAATACTGCATAATCAAAATCATTCCAAAGTCACAATAGACCATCATATGTAAACACGTAAACAACTAAACATTGCAATTGATATCAGATAGGAGTTGAAATAACAATATTCTCTCCGCTCGTAAGTACTTACTAAATTGCCACTATTCACATTCCAAGTTAGCCCAAAATAAAATCGTTAAGTTGTATCTTAAAAATTCTGAAAAAATGAATGTAAGCTAGGTTGCACCAAAACGAATACGGGTGGTGACACCGAACACGGACACGTATATGGAAAAACGTCAACTTAAGAATGACGAACACACGGATACAAGAATAGTAATTTAATAAATATATCAAACTGAAAATAATTTTCCTTTAATTATAAATTATTTTGATAAAATGGGTTTTATATGAATTTTGAAAGGGTTCAGAACACCGCGTGAAATAACATAAAACATAAATCTCATGGATAATCCATGAAAATTCTTTTTAAAAAACAAGTGTTGTTGGGAAAAAAAAAAATTTGAAAAATGACTTGAGGGGAAGAAAAAAAAAAGTGGAAGAACAAGAAAAGGAAGAGAAATGACGTGAAGGTAGTAACTGTGAGAGTGGGTAAGTGGCTGTCATGTCACATGCTGTCAACAACAATTAGATGCTTCATTTGGAAAGACTTTCAATTTGGAGGCGTTGTTGTTATCAGCTAGATTCACTTATTAGGCTCTGTTTCTTTGAATTGAATCTGAACTGATCTGAAATAAATCTCTATTATATAAGTGAAGGGGGAGGAAGATGGTGTCCTCCTTCAAAAATACAATTCTACCCTTAATGATGAAATTAAATGCCCCTTTTTATAAAAATAAAATTTAAAATAAAATTAAAGACTCATTGCCATATTTTATGTAATTTTCTAATTCTTGCCATATATATTGAAGATGGATAAAAATTTGAAATTTCAATTAAATGTTCAATGAAGTTGAATTATTGTTTTATACTAAACATGTTAGAAATAAATTGTGCATGAAAAATTGAGTAAAATTAGTTGGAAAATGTAACTTAATTAATAGAGGAATAACGAAAAAATTTAATATGAATTTTGCTAATACTTAATATTTTAACCTAACTATAGGTTGATTATCATTTAGTATCTTACTCTCTATTATAGTATTATGTTAATCAAACTTTTCTACCTATCAAAACTATACACAATTTTTTTCCACTTTATTTAGTTACAAGTTTTCATCCGTTTTATACATCTCCTTTTAATAATATATTTGAATTTTGTTTACAAACAAACTACAACGCAACATTGATTAAAGATCTAATTAATAAAAATAAATTTAAATTTAGTACTAATGTTTGTAACACGAACAAATAACTAATTGATGTTTTCAATATGTTAGTTTGACATGCACGCATAGCGTGCAAAAACACTGATATATAAATCTAAAGACAGTCAAAGTTCACAAATAAACAATGCTACAAATCAAAATGTAGCAAATCATCTATTATATAAGTGAAGGGGAGGAAGATAGTGTCCCCCATCTAACCCCAAAATACCCTTAATGAATTCATGATTAAAAAAATCTCAACAAGAAAAAAATTAAAACCCTTTCCATTTTCGAATTTGTCATATTAAAAAGAACAAGTTAATATGACATATGCATTAAATATCATTAAGGATAATTTAATCTCTTTTGAATACACATAAAATATCTATTTTACCCTTAATGAGATTGTTTTCTACTACTTCATAAGTTGTCTATTTGTTGTGACCAATTAAAAAACTTCATTGACTATGCAATGTAAGTTTATAATGAACGATTTTAAACCAATACCAATAAACATCACTTAAAAAGATGAATAAAATGATTTTTTTTTAAACTTTATAATTTTATATTATTACTTATGGAAAATTAGAGGTCAAGTAGTAATTTCATCATGTTATACATCACAACATTATTTTAATTTGTAATACGTAGCGGATTAATTATTACAAAAATAATTAATTTTTTGAAATAGTAATTTTATTTTGCACATATATTAATACACACAATTCATACGTCATTTTATTAGAATGGTGTCTTCCCTTACAAATACAATTCTACTCTTCTAAAGAAACAATTTTACATATATAGGCAAATCACCAATTAATATTATGCATATCATTTCAAAGAATAAAAAGATTTCTACGGAGTATTAATTTGCATCCATTGCCCAAACTAAAGAATTATTTCTCCCCCCCCCCCACCTCCCCTAATTATCCAATGAACTCATTTGACGCCTAATATTATTTTTAAATTGTCATAAGATAAAAAGAACAAAAAAATTATTGAATGCATGATAAATGAAAAAATCATTTGTTAATGAGAACTCGAATTTTAGCACATTATAAAAAGTTTAATTTTTCATATCATATTTGATATTTCAATGAGGAAAAGAAAAGGAGAAAAATAAAAATTTAAAGTGCCGRATAATTAAATATGCGAAATAAACACACTTAAAATGTCATAGATGTATAAAGATTAAAATGTTCTCGCACGCTTTGCACGCATAGCGTGCATAAAAAAACTAGTAATAAAAGATGGAGGGAGTAGTATCTTAGAAAAACTTTTACAAATCTTTAGCCTTGAAAGTATTTACTGTTCAAATTTTCAAATTAGAACAAATATTGTCCCCTATTTTAACGACTAATGCAAACGGATGTTAGTATTTATAAATATTGAACAAAATATTTTAATGAAAGAAGAAAGTTAAACTAGATTACTAAACTGAAATGAAAATTTTATAAAAGAAGAAAATTAAAATAAGGTAATTGAACTGAACTTATGTACGATAAAAATAAGTCCAAAAAATAAGGCCTTATAGCTTATACTACTACAAGTCTACAACCTCTTTAATTTTATCATATGATTCATATCATATCATATATTCGTCAACATCGATACCGTGTGTAGCTGTGTACTGGCTCAACATTGTCAAGGGATTCCATCATTTATCAAATTTTATAAACAAAGTTTTTGGGATTGTGCTAAGTGGCAAGCGACCCATTGAGCAATGTCCTCTGTATAATTGTACTGTATCTTTGAAGGTAGGTTCGTTAGAGGTTTGATTCTCACTATGGACACTTTAAGAGAGCGGATTTTTCTTACAAAAATAGAGTCTAAACAATCTATTTAAGGTTCTAGTTCGATAAAAGAGTTCATCTTACTCACTCAAAAAAACACAAAAAATCTAGTATAGAAAAATGGGACAAGGCATAGGAGAAACTTAATACTCCGTATTTAACTCCTTTTGTTTTACAATGAATTATGCATACACTATCTGGGAGGAAAGTTACTACATATTTCTTACAAAACATTATGAAATGACAAAAAAAAAAAAAGGTGTACAAAATAAAATATAGTCGAACGGTAGAGATGAAAAATGGACCAAATTAATACAGAGTATATGATCCAGATTCCAGAGGGAGTGTAATTTACAACAAACTGGCTTATGATGATGTTTGTGAATGTTATGAACCCTAAAAAAATAAAAATAAAAACCAATGACAATTTTATTCATTGAAGTTAACTGTGAAATGTGAATTAAGACACAGGCAAGCAATTTAACAAACAGCATATTGGCAAACAGAATGATAATGTCATAAACCCAAAAACAAAGTCATGTCATCTGTTAACTTGATATGTCGGCAATAATTCCCTCCTCACCCACTGGATGTTGACAGTCTATTCAACTCTACCATTTGCATGCATGACATGTCCTTTTTTTAAAAAAATAAATAAATAAATAAATAAATAAATAAATATATTGCCTTTTAAGCCTGACAGTTGACATATTGTTTAGCCTTTAATCACACACCAAATGAAGAAGCACATCAGAATTCAGAAAGAGAGGCTGGCAAAAAAAAAAGAGGGAAACTGCCCTTTTATCATTGTAATATAGATAGGATCGCCTTGCAATTTGCAGGTTGTTACTTGCATAATTACATGACCATATGATAAATAACACACAGAAATAAGTTTCTCTTTTGATGACCTTGTTAAGGGCACCCAGCAACCTTGCATCCTGCAGTATAACTTAATATGCTTACCAGAATCGCCGTGAAAACATACTAACACAATAACAAACTAAGCACCATGAGAACTCGGCTGTGCCTGTCATCATGGTCATCTCCTTTTGAGTTGATTTGTTACAAAGTGCATCCGTAGGGCAGTTTCCATGTAATTGTACCTCTGATTCTAGCATATACCCCATCCCTCTCCAACAAAGAACAGCCTTGAGAAGGCAAAGATTGAGATCCCATTTCCAAATATTTGAATCTTGTTCAACAGCATTATCAAGAGGATGTAGTGCATTACAGCACAACAGCAGGAAAATTTGCAGGCAAATGATGCCAGCAGCCACTCAAATGGTCTCGAGCAGTATAATCCACCTGCTTCTTTCTGCAAGAGAAGAATGGGAAAGAGGTCTGTGACAATTAGCTTGAATTAACAAACTAGGAGAATAATTCAATTAGTCGATGCCAGCTATTTTTCAGCCCGAAAAACTTCACTACTGGTGAGGCATCAACAGAAATCAAAACATGCAAAAGATTTGGTAGGCAAGTAATTTGAAGCTCAGCCTCAAAGTTAGACCAACAAGCCAGCTCGGTTAGCTACTTCTAAATTTTTTCCGAAAGAAGTTAGTCAACAAACATGGATCATCCATTCATCTGCACTAATATAATAATAATAATAATAATAATAATAAAAAATAAAAAAATTAGAGGTAGTATTAAGAAGATCAAAACACAAAAAGTTAGTCTTAAACTTATATTTTGTGTCCAGATAAAGCTTAAAGAATATATAGAAGCATGACAAGATTCACAACAGAAAGCTTAAGTAATCAACACATTATAGGCAATCATAATTCTCACCTCTTTAATTTTAACCTTGTGTGGCATAAAAATGAGAAGCCAGCTCTGTTAACCACATCGGATCGATTCTAGTAAGGTTGCGGATATAGTTTTGATTAGTTCTGACCAATTCATTGAATATTATGCAGTCTGGTTTTGCCCGAAACAGCACAGAAGAAGGATGGATTTGCACTATCTGGCTGCTCGACAAAGCCCTACACTCAGAATGATAGAAAAGTTGAGTATCAATGATCAGGATTGTTACATGGCATGAATTAAAAAAAAAACAGAACAATGGAAGATTGGACCAAATAACACAGGAAAATGAACAGCACAAGTAAAATATGGATTTGGAGCAGAGGACTTGTATGGAGATATACCTATATGTACCATCAGGCTGTCTCAAAGCAGCATTGAGGAAAAAGGAAGCGGTAAGGCATCTGCGAAAAAGAAGCATGTCCTCTCCACACGAAGCAATACGAAGGCCCATTTGTAGAACATGTCCCCGGATTTGACTGCAAATCACAGACACATTCATGAGGCCATAAATTCACAGTATCTGAAATACAAAGTAATGAAATGACTGAGGAGGATTTACATCTATGAAGTATATGGAGATCGTCAGAATGGTTCTATGGCATATATGACACGCTTATTGCAACAAGACTTATGAATAAAGGACGATAATGGTTCACATACTAAAAATGGAGACTATGGATTTCATTTTAGAATATCCAGCATGAGCATCTGCCAATTAACCTAGGTAACAAATATATAAAATAACCATGCTCCCTCTCTACTGTGAGAAGATCAATACTATGTGCAACAACATACTGTAAATCCTGAAAATAGAAGGGTATAGAAAATTTTATGTAATAAACTATGTTGCTCAAACTCTTTATTTCACTTCAAATACCTGATCGTCAACAATAGAACATGGTCAGTAGACTCAGTAACATAGGTAATAAGATATGATCAACATCAAATCAACCACAATTAGATCACTTTGAGACTATTGAATGCAAATAAACCACCTTTCCTCATACAAATGCTTTGGTGGAAGAGCCTAACCTGTGGACATCACGAGCATGTCTCAGTGAACGACCATTTATAAAATTGTCTTTGCACCATTTCTTCATATTCTTTAGAGTTTTCTCCTTGCTATTTTTCACATTGCAACTCTCCAAAAACTCATCACATGATCTATACACATTGATCAGAGTTATGTGGTCCCCTTCAGGACTTGAAAATCGTTTTATTGCAGCCTTAGCCTGGTCATTGGAGGATTCGAATTAAATGTTGATCTTAGTGAGTTTAAAAAAAAGAAAAAAGAAAAATTATAGTCAAAGGCAAACTAAACATCAAGAAAATAACATGGAGAGTATCACAGAACCTATTGCAGTTTTATACATCTAGTAAGTTATATAACAGCATTTCTAAAGATTACTTTGCACTTATGCCTAGGATAAAATTTTCTTTTAGGTACCATGTAAATGTGTTGATGACTTAAAAATTGCTTCACACTTGTTTTCACTGAAGTCACCAAAAGTATGAATATTACTTTCACAAAGGTACAATAATCATCTTAATAACCAATTAATACCAAACCAGACATATTTCAGACATCCCGCTACCCTCCACCAATAACAGTAATTAAAGGCACCTATATAGTATAATGTCATATCTCATGGCATTACAGCTGAATATAACTTTAGTCTCCTCTGTTTAGGATACAACCACCCTATAAATCAAAGAGACGAGATAGAGTGTATTTCTGAATCCTTCAGACTTCCTCACTTCCCCATATCCCATCTATCTAAGACAAGGCACAATACAAAATCTAAAACATTTGAACCCAAAATTTTGTGTCATAACAATCATGAAATACACATGTCAATAATAATTGTGTATATCATTGCAAAGGAAAACCAAACGAGCCAAAATTATATACTTCTTCAGGTGGTAAGTATCAACCTTCATACCTCTTCCTGCTTTTCACGTGGTGTGTAAAAAATTGATTCAACAGAGAGCAATGCGACTGTGATTAACATTTCCTCCAAGCAGTTAAATTGACCAGATAATAGGAGAGCCTTGGAATAAACAGGGTCCAATGGAAGCCTAGCCATCTGACGCCCAATAGGGTCTGAAAGCTTGTAATCCTCTGTTAGAGCACCTAGCAAGAATAATTCTTCCAGAGACTTCACAATCGCCATCCTGCCCAAATTTTCAAGGTCTATCAAAAACCAAAAGCCTCATGTCTCATCGAAGAACAACAATAACAGAGCTACCTATTGCATATAGAGTGATATAGATATGCACACACACGAAAAGATATCTTTCCTCCATTTCATAAGATAGTCCCCTTTTGTCTTTCCAGGGTTAAAGTTCTGAATCTCCAATTGCTAATATCTTAAAATTCAAACAGCATCAAAACATGACAATACTATTGTATAACTTTTATCAAATGTACTGACTTAAAACTTCAAAAGTATACGCCTATTTCATGCAAGTTTTAGTATGGAGTACTCTAAAATAAGATGAGCAAGTTGGAGTTTGATGTCAAATGTACAATTAATGTAATCGAATAGTAATGAAAATTCTTCCGTCTTTAATAACTTTTGTGATGTAACTGAAAAAGTGCAAATCTTTTTTTAAAAAACCCAAGCACTCGCATACTCAAAGAAGTTGTGGTCAACAATAAAATAAATCAATTTTACTGCTAGCAAGATGCCATAGTACATAATGTTGTGAGTGGATGCAACTTGTATTGTGCACAAATTAACACCAATGTCAAGTTCATGGCCTTTAGAATCTGCAATTTTTACTTTCATTCCTTACCGAGAAGGTTTTTCCATGAAGTCAAAGCCAATAATATCGTCAACACCAAGAGCTTTCAGTTGTAATATGACATTTGAGAGGTTGCATCGCTTTATCTCTGGCACTGTGGAGTCCGCAAGTTTCTCAAATTCCCTTTCTGTATAAAGACGGAAGCATTTCCCTGGTCCTTCACGCCCTGCACGTCCACTGGACAACAGTGTAACTGACATTTTAGATAATCGTTCATCAATTGCTTTCTGTAATAACAATATAAGATCGACTATTTTATTTTATTTTTTTAAAAAAATGATTAATACGAAATGGAGATTTCAAACAAGGTAGAGGTAGACCGAAAAATGAATTGGTCGGAAGTAGTTAGACAAGATATGAAGCAAATGCATTTGCAGGAGAATGAGGTTCTCAATCATAGGGGATGGAGGATGAAAATCTATGTGGATGACTACATGGAATGATCACTTTTGGTTTATGTAGAGGACCCACTTATGGGACTAAAGCTTTGATTGATTGATTGATTGATTAACACGCTAAACATGTACGCAACAAACAGACACTGTTTGTCAAGGGGCAGGAAAGCTTTTCAATGCCAAATTACAATTATGTAAAAGCATACTGAGAAAATTTGACCTAACAAAGACAAATGTTGCAAACCTATGAAAACAATCAATAGGTAGGATACAAGGGCCATATAAAGTAGATGAGGGTCTCTGCTTCTAATCTAGTAGGACTCTCATCCACATAGATGTCTCCTGCATTAACCATGTGTCACATATTGTTATTGGTAGCATTTGCAGAATTACGGGTTTTGAGAAGCAATGTTTTGCTGTAGATGGACTAATCCATGCTGTATTACTGTTAAAGGGTCGATGTCAAATGTGGCCATTCACACAATTATGGGTCGTGTGCAAATGCAGACAAGTTACTTCACTAAGATTCAGAACACATGTATACAGTTCTTGTTACTAAATGCAGGCAACTGAAGGAATGGATCATATCATCAATTTCAAGCAGGAGCACGAAGAGTGGCTGATGCAATGGCAAGGAATAGTAGCCTAGTAGGACTTAACACTAATGAATTTTTGTTAAGATGTAGTTAGGGAATTTACCAATCCCCTTGATTACGGCTGAGAACAAAATTATGCAGATTGTATTCACATTAATAAACTCTTAGTATTGCTCCCCTTTTCACCCAAAACAAGAGCTCATGAGCAGCGCCACTTACTTGCTCATGTATTTTTATGTCCCCTCTTCACCCAAAACAAAAATGTATTATTGCTGCTTCAAACGACTCCACTGAAAAAACAAAGACAGAAAACAAGATGAAGAGCAAATACAATTACAATCAAGCTGCCCTCACCTCCTTTGAAGAGCCTGTGCTTTAGAAGTCGGAATAATATTTAATGATTCTATGCCTGTACGTGGATTATAATTGCGGGCTTTCACCACTCCAGGGTCTATCACATACTTAATTCCCGATATTGTCACTGATGTCTCAGCAATGTTTGTTGCTAAAATTACCTAAATAAGAGTATCAGATCACATTAGGCAAATCGAAGTACTCCCAACCTGCCTAACAGGCTACAGCCAAAGCTGTGATGCTCAAGTTTAACAGTCATACTAAAACAAAATTTAACTCATAAATGCTTGCTTTTATCAAGCTTCAGGAAAGGTTCCTTAATAATCTTTAAAAATACAATCGACATCAAACATATATCCAAAAGAAAATCAATTAAATTAGAAGATGACAACGTTTCATTCATGTCCTCATACTTTTTACCTATTCCAGATTTTAAAATAAGAATTAAGAAATGGACAAAGCTTAAGATACCTTGCGATAACCATCTGGTGCAGGCATGAAAGCTTTCATTTGTTGTTCTGAGGGAAGGGATGCGTAAATAGGAACAGTTACAATATTTCTATTGTCATGGGGTAGTTGTGGCAATTTCTCTCTCACAAGCCCCTCTACAGATTCAATCTCTTCTTGACCAGTCAAGAATACAAGTATATCACCAGGAGCCTCCTCCAAATGTATCTGAAAAAAGAAACACAATCAACATAGTCCCTAAAATTTATAAGCAGAAAGGAATGATAGCCCCAAAAAGGTTTGCATTTACATTCTTCAATGTGCACAAATAAATAAAAGGGGGACATCCAAAGCATAAAAAAATCAGCTATGGTTGCAAAAACCTTAACGAGGTGGTTCTCGAACTTCATAAAGAGCAAAACAATCAAACAGAAAACAAGATTTCACAAAAATTAGGTAAGAGTTTTCTTTGTAAAGATTAAGAGAAATTAAGTCAAGCATTTTTCAAACTAAAAAGACATTCTTATGAATTGACACCTAAAAACAAAAGCTATCAAAAAGGGAATTAAAAAATTAATTAAACTTAGGAAAAAAAATTACAACACCAATCATCTTAGTAATTATCTTAGAATAGTCAAACAGCATCACAATTCGAAATAACATTTGTACTCCTCTATCAAACATAGTGTATTCTGTTCTGTAAATCAGGCATCAGTGCACATCTTTATAATCCAGTTACAAAAAGAAAAAAGAACAGAAGAAACATGTGTGTCAATGAACATTATTCCAGAGTTCGAATAATTCTCAGAAGTACTATCCAGATTCCAAAAGATATTATAAGTTGTGCAGACTTATTTACTACCTGAAATATTGTAACCATTGCTGCATCAACGTAATCTGTCTCAGGGTGCAGAGTATAAAATATGTCAACAGGGAACTGTCTTCCCTGAACATGAACAGCCTTTGCGCCATCAAAGTACTCAGAGAATATGCATGCGTCTAAGCTGGCAGACATAATTATCAACCTAAGAGGAGGAAATTTTGCACCCGTACATTGCTTAAGTGGACTGGCCAATGGAGCCTCTTTGCCATTCTCCAACTTTGAGCAGTTATTTGTCTTCACTTTACCAGCTAAATCATTTTCAGTTTGAGATCTAGCTTTTTGAACACTTTTCAGCATGCCTAGTAACACATCAGTGTGAACAGTTCTCTCATGAGCTTCATCAACGACGATAACTGAATACTTAGACAAGTAAGGGTCCAATAATGCTTCCCTGGATATAAGCAAGAATCACATCATTTAACAGGTAGACACCATCAGCCAGAGCAGCAAACTTGCATAATACATACAGTAACAGAGCTCTGTCAGCAATCACAAAGATGTTAATATATAACATCCATACCACCCACCATGGCACCAGGCCAAAGCATATTTATTTATTTATTCCTTGTTACATACAGTACAGGACTGCTATAAGACCAATTTTGCTTTATGGTACGGAATGTTGGGCCTCCAAGAAAGAGCATTTTCAAAAGGTTGGGGTCACCGAGATGCGGATGTTAAGATGGATGTGCGGGAACACTCTACGAGATCGAATAAGAAATGAAGTTATCCGCCAGAAAGTTGGTGTTGCAGATATTGCAAGCAAGTTAAGGGAAAACCGCTTGCGTTGGTTTGGGCATGTAAGACGGAGACCTCAGGYGGCACCGGTGCGAAGAGTGGAAGAGTGGGATCAAGGGGATTTTAAACGAGGTAGAGGGAGACCAAAAATGACTTGGTGGGAAGGAGTTAGAAAAGATCTGAAGCAGRTGGATTTGCAAGAGAGTGAGGCTCTCGATCGGAGGGAGTGGAGGAGGAAAATTTATGTGGATGACCTCCCGGAATAATCACATTTGGTTCATGTTAGCCGACCCCACATATGGGATTAAGGCTATGATTGATTGATTGATTCCTTGTTACTAAATAATTGTCAATGTTCAGAGGTTGAGCCATTGAGAGGAGTTTTAATCTTGCACACTTTACAAGGAGCCAAACCAAAAGGTAAATAGGTAATGGAAGCATCTTTTAGGGACAAAGAAAGGATCTATACAACATAACATATCGGTTTCAAAATCAAAGCAATAATAACAACTTCTTAACCTTTAAATTAATTGAATAATGAGGGAGTAATTCTCATTGCTTGCAGGGTATGCAACATACGAAATCTTAGCTCTAAGAAAGCAGCTCATCCTATTATACACACATATTAAAATACTGCAATTTTGCATATAGATTAAAATGCAAAAGTTAATTGTGCAGCCTTGGAATACAAAAATACAGAAATAGACAGATGCAACTCAACACAAGTAAATTTGTTGTGTCACTTGTGTGAAGACATGCAACATGCCAGTTATCTCGTTTGAAGTACAAGCTTACATTACTCAGATACAATATACCAACAGAAGTACAGAACCAAAAGCACATCTACTCAGATACTCTAAAGCTATCTTAGAATTAGGAGACGGTATGTACCAGAATCATGCTACCTTAGTCTTAGAAGTAACAAAAACAATACCTAAGCACAACCTAATTCATAAAACTAGTTTCTGCCCCACTGAGATACCAAAACTAGCAAACAAAAAGACACATATGAAGTACAATGTAAGTTGGATGGAACAAAGTACCTCAACAACAACCCGTCTGTCATGTACTTGATCCTCGTTGATCCAGAAGTCATGTCATCAAACCTAACAGAATATCCAACTCTTTGCCCTAATTTTACACCACACTCCTCGGCTACTCTTTTCGCCACCGTAACAGCCGCAACACGCCTAGGTTGAGTAACCCCAACCAATTTGCCGTCATGGCAAAACCCTGCTTTGAACAAATACTGGGGCAATTCTGCATAACATAATGGTTCAAAGAACACAAATTTACATCTAAACAACCATAACAAGTACACTAAATTGTTACATTCAACACTGTAGTTATAAATTCAGGAAAAATGCCATAATTCCAGCAAATAAACTTACGGGTAGTTTTGCCACTTCCGGTTTCACCAACAATAATCAAAGTATGATTATTGCGAACTTCCTCAACTAATCGTTTCTCCACTACAATTAGGAAATTCAAAGAAAACCCACATCAAAACCCAACTCAAAACTTCCTTAATCAGTCAAATTACACATAAAAATTCAATCTTTTCTGAATAAAATTCACAAAAAAAATTAAAAATCGGAAAACAAAGAGGGGTAATATACCAGCGGCAATGGGAAGTGATTTTCTCTGCTGCAAAATCTTTTGCCTCCTGCACACACATGAGTTTGAACTTAAAAATTCTACTCAATAAAGAAGAATTAACATTTTAAAAGAATAAAGAAGAAGAAGAAGTATGAATAAGAACCTGGGATCATTGTTAGAAGAAGTGTTGAGTTGTGAATTGGCCATTGACGGCATTGATTGATTGAATACTTGCAATGTTAGCAACAGCAGCAGCAAAATAAGAAGTGGAAGGAAATTTGGTTGCAAATTTCAGCGAAAATATTTGGCAAATTGGAAAATAGGGTATAAGTTTGACGAATTTGGTTAGTTTCAATTCAAAATACTCTACTCATGCTAATGCTATATGAAACACTTGTATAGCAAATGGCAATTTCGTTAATTTGGTGAGAAAACAATTTGACGGCTGCGTTTGCAATGGCCAGGCAGTGGTGTTGGCGCAGCGTTCAAGATGGAAATGGAAGAAAGGGAACAAAAGTACAAAACTAATTACTCGTATAATACTTTRCGTTATTTGGTTAAAATATAAAGGTAAAAAAGTTCAAATATCCTCCGTAAAAGATAAGAAAAGAAAGTTGAAGAAAAACACAGGTAGGGAAAAATCTCTTCAAGTTCTTATTTCTCCCATTCTTTTCTTCACAAAGTTGAGGATGTTTTTTTTTTCCTACCAACATTGAGGATATTTGCAAGCTTTTTACAACACTAAGAGCATCTATAACAATGAACAAAAAGAATTGTTTGTTTTACTGTTCATCAGAAATAATAATAAAAAATTGAAAGTACAGCTACAGTTAAACGAATGGGGATGATATTGTTCGAGTACTCGAACAAAGCGTGACAAATTGTTTGTCTGACACTTTAAATGGAAGCTTCACAGATTGCGCCATGTGTTTCATTTGTATCCATTGATTTCCAACGGCTAATTATACTAACGTTACAATTTTGTAACGTTAATAGCTTTTTATATTAAGGGTTAAGGATGTTTTATTTCTAATTGTACTAGTGTATTATTTTTCTTTCAAATTTGCAATAATAAAATAAATTTTATATTTTAGTACAAATATTAAATATTAGCGTTAATCAGGCTAATATAAGTACTTTGTGTACGCTACGTTAAATTAGGATTAAGTAATTAGTAATGATATTTACGCTAATTAAATATTATATACAAAAATTCTCATAATCATAGTAATTACATTTATATTAATCACTTAATTCATAATTAATTTGGTAATAGTGATTAATAACGGTACTAATTATAATTATATGTATCCACAATATCACATTATGTTGTTGTACATTTAATTATTTGCATTTTTAATAAAAAGATAAAATGAGGTGGAGTAGGTGAATAATAACATGAATAATTTTTTTTTTGTTCATGGTTAAAAAGGATAAAGTTAGATATATTTGTTCGTTGATGTGAATGAGAGAGAAAGTTAGAGAGAGAACCATAAACAATTTTTTTTGGTTCATGGTTAAGGATGCTCTAATTAAAATCGTGCATCATCAGTACTATTAATGCAACAAAAAAAACTACTCCGTAACATTTTCTAGCTTTTCACATGCAGCCTTTAGAGCTGCCTTGAGATTTCCCTATGGTCTCACAGAGTATTATGCCAATAGCACAATAAGACTCGAAAGCAATAGAACAGGGGAGCATAGCATAACAATAACAATGCCAACATTTTTCCATAGCAACTAATTAAGCAGTATATCAAAGGTAACAAACTAACAAAAAATGTGCCTTGGTTTTATAAAGACAACTGCATATAATGCAGAGTTTTCAGGTAGCTGCTGCTTTGGACACAATTCTGTCCATATACCATGGAATGTACTTTGCACCAGCAACTACTAACAAGCTTACAATACCGATTGTGACTGTACTCAGAGGAACATTGAATTTTCCTGTATTTTCGCTTGGATTTTCAGTAACAGACTTGACTTGGTGAAATTGCAAAGCCGGATTTTTCATGAATCTAGAATATGAATCTATTTCTTCCTTTGACAATGCAGGTTTTAGTGAGTTCTTAACCGTCTGGAAATGCCGATCACTCACAGTGGTTGCACCTATGTCCTCCCTCAAAGCTACAATTCCAGATTCTCTACAAAGGCCCTCCAGCTCAGCCCCTGTAAAACGATCAGTGGCCTCAGCTATTAGTTGAAGATTGACATCAGGTCCCAGTTTCATATTCCTTGTATGTACACGCAATATCTCATATCGAGCTTCCAAATCTGGAGGTGGTACATAGAGTACCTGCAAAAACCAAAGCATGCAGGGGAGAAAGATGAAAGTTTATTCTAAAATTAGATCAAACAATGTTATCCAGAGGCTGCAAGCCTGAAACAAAGTTGCAAAAAATGGAGCATAACCATCTGATTGTGTTATTTGGATACAGCTATGACCAGACGAGTTAGTCACATCATTATCTCAATAACACATCTCAAAGCTTTGCAAACTGGGTCATAAGCTGGAAAAAGAACTAAAACATCATAAACCTGAACTATATACATCATACATATTTACCTGTTTACGTATATTATTAGAGTACAATATTTTATTGCTTGCCATCACATACTCAGCAAATGCACAAACCCAGGCCCCCACAATTTCCATTCTCCATAGGAAAATGATTAACTTCAAAACATATCCTACAGCCATCCTCCCTCACCTGTCCAATTCACTAGATCATTTAAAAGTTCACGTCTCGAACTAAACATTAAAGTACAAGAGCAGTCGTCCATCATTATATAAGTGTGTTTATCTCTGATGTTGTAAGAACACTCAAAAGTCAAAACATATTCGTAGATAAAAATAAAAATATGCATTTTTAAATATGCAATCAGGTGGTACTCTTTCCATGTCAATGCCTGACCCTTACAAATTTGAGGGTCCCACACTCTCATAGTCCAACACAAAAGCCCGCTTGATTAAATAAAACATTATTAGCTATATCACAAGTTCCAAATAAAGACCATCTAGCAAAAATAAAATGAAAGTAATTATATGGAAGCTACTGTTTAGATATTTGAAGAACTGTCTGATTAATTTACCAAATCAAAGCGCCCTGGGCGCATAAGTGCAGGATCAATTGCATGAGGACGATTTGTGGCAGCCAATACGAGTATTCCCTGTAAAAGATTATATAAAAGTCATCAAGTCAAAATTTAGGAGACAAAATTGAAGTTTTTCTGCGATAACTAATTAGTTAAAATGATGAGATACAACAACCCCTTACCTTTGCCAGCTCCAAACCATCCATTTCGGTCAGCAGTGTTGACAGAAGCCTCTCTCCAACTGATATATTGCCACTTGAATTCCCACCTCTGCAGATTAATCATAGTTACAAACATAGAGACATGACAATAGAGATATTTACAAAAACATAGTTACAAAAATATCATCACAGTCTGTACTGTCAGCTTTATATTTGGGGTTATGATATATACAGCCCTTAGGGCTGCATATAAGAAGCCAAAAAAGGAAGGTTTTCAAAAAAGTAGACATTTATGACATCAAATTCTGTGCAATTTTAACATAAATCTATAAATACTTACCATTTTAAGCAAGAATTTAATGCTTATATGCAGCCCTAAGGGCTGCGTATATCATTTTCCTTATATTTATCATTGTTACAATATCTAATTATCATCATCATTTTTGTATCATCATGTCTTAGATATTTTCATAAGTCAAATATCGTCATCTTTCTGAAGACTCACTTCCAGCAAGGCAGCAATCCACTTCCCCATAACTACAAAAAAAAAAAAAAAAAAAAAAAAAAAAAAAAAAGAGGGAAGAAGCGAAAAGGTGAAGATTACAAGGCATTATCATAAGGTTACAACTTAAAAACACAAACTAAGACCAGCCAAATCCAAAGCTGATGAGTCAAAAAAATCAGTTGCGGACTACGGGTTGTGTTTTGGATATTTTAAAGGTCAGTAACTCGAAATTTCTATGATTATGGGGTATATTACTTTGAAATGAATAAAGCAACTAGGTTACATAGCTCAGTCATTCATGATGGGAAGCTTTGGATGCCAAAAGTTAAATTAACGTGAATAGAAATCTAGCTAGATAGCCATAACTGAACTGATAAGAGCATGTAGTCAAATAGTAGATACTGACAATGAGATAAATTGATGCAAAAGTCAAACAAAAGCCAAGACAACAGAGATAGTATAGCAACCTCCTTGCAGCAATGACATCCGCTTCATCAAAGAATAAAATACTTGGTGCTGCTAGCCGTGCTCTACGAAATGTGTTACGCAGCAAAGCTTCACCCTCTCCAACATACATTGAATATAATTCTGCACCACTATAATGAACAATCAAAAAAATAAGAATATGTTAATAGCAATTTCAGAAGTACAATACTTCCACTCAAGACACTACAAAAAAGGAAAATTGATATGCACAACCAGATGCCTCGATGACCAGTTACTTCAGAGAAGCTTTCCATCTCTTGTCAAACATAATACAACATGTATGCACACACAAAAACATTCATAGATCAATTTTTTTAGTAAATTTCTTTGTTTCCTCCCTGTTATGTGGCTAGAGACATACATTACTGGGCAATGTCCTCCTTGCCGCCTCCAGCAAAACATAGGGCTATCAACCTCCAAATTGGAAGAAGTCTTACCTTGGTCCCTCGTCAATCAGCACACCCTCCTCTGAATCCTCTCTGGTTGCAAAAGCACCAATGAATACATCAGTGTCTCTCAAAGACCAGGATTCCAAGCACTTGTTTGGACCTTACCACCCTCCTTTTCATGTTAAACCTTTTACAAAAGAGATGCATAGTGTTAAATTGTTGAGATTTACATCACTCAACAGTTGGCCCGTGTATGTTGTATCATTCCCAAGATTGACACCAATGCCTATAATCTAGTTTAAAATATGAATAAAACCATATTATTCGTACTTATATGAGTCCTGTAGAATGTAGTCTTTGTAGAATCAAAGATAGGCTTTTTCTTGATCCTTTTGCATATGTTTAAGTGTTTGACAACAAACCAAATTCAGAAACCATTAATCACATAATGCCTGTTTATGGAATGCTTTATATCAGTCAATACTCTCCATTTTCCGTTCTATTATGTTTTATTTAAAAAATTAAGATTTAGATGGATATACAATGAACTATAAATCGAATATAGTAACTATTGTGTATGGTTTCTAGAAAGAAATAGGATCAATGCTTTCACCTATGTGAAAGCAATATCTCTTTCCCCTTCAAGCTTACCTACTACGGTGCCAGCACGACTATGATCTCCACCAGACAGACGTAATGCTTTAGCTAGTACACAGAAGTGCATACCATGATTCTTCTGTCTATCAATAACTGTGCATTGCACAGTGGATGTGAAGAAATAGACCATTATCTCGGCAATAATGAGCCAAGGTAGTATTTGCAGAGAATCCCACCTGTTAAGTGGTCATGCATTACAATAGGAACTCCCAATACTCTGGAAAATACAGCCCTTTTCATCATGTCTTCACATGCACCCGCAGTAGCATTCAAGTAATGCCCTTTGATTTCGCCAGTTTCGGCCTGTGCTTTACAAAGAACTTCGGTACAAAATAGCAAACAGTCTCTCCAACGCATAAACAGTTGGGAGTCCACGTTTTCATCATCTTTGGTAAAATCAAGTCCATTGCGAAGACATTCATAAACTGCTCGACCATAGTTTTTAGCAGATAACCCCAATTTAGGTTTAATAGTGTATCCCACTATGTTAACCTTTTTACCAGCATTTTTTTTAGAAAGTACAGCTTAGTTTTGGTTCAAAATGTCAAGCCGGACAAACCCATTTTAAAGAATCAATCAAAATGTAAACCAAACCAGCTCTTGTGTCGAATTCTAATCAGCTTGTAATGTTGGATTAGCTTTCACTATACATAAAGAAAGATGAAGCTCGGTAATACAGCTATGGCATTACAACATATGAAAGACACCACAAAAACAAAAATAATTCAGTCATAGACAGGATAAAAGACAAGATCAACAAGAAAAGAAGTTCATCAAATGAATTATCTATCTCAAGATATGAAAGAATAATCAGCACTTCTAACTTACAACACGAGTTCAAGATACAAAAAGGCAAGGGAACCCAAAACACTGCATGATAATTTTATTTTTATTTTTTTTAAAAAAAAAAATCACACCTCAATGAGAAAAAGGAGGCTTGTGCTGCATGAGCTGCAGCTTTAGCAAGCGTTGTTTTCGAGCATCCAGGAGGTCCATGCAGAAGAATCCCTCGAAGGGGAGATACACCCATCTTTGAAAAAACATCTGCATGTTTAATAGGCCACTCAACTGCCTGCTGAAGCTTCTTCTGCAGTGTGTCATGACCAAGATATAATGAGAAATTATAAAGGAAGCCAGCAACACTAATCTAACGTCATGAAAAGCGTATACCCCAACATCCATGTTAGGCTAACACTTATAGATCTTTTTGGCACTACTATCCTGCTCATTCATAATTCACGGACCCATACATATGTATACGGTTTTTATCTAAAATTGGCATATCTCTTTCACTAACTCTCCGATCACAAAACAACATTTCAGTATTTCAGAACTTCCATATAAATACTAATCGGGCTTTACATCAACTAGTATTCTTTGTCAATGATTTTGGTACAGAAGGAGGTTTCCCAAAGAATAGAGTAATAGACATCTGCATATAAAACCATGTCTAAGAAGATGAGAGAGAGAATTTCACAAATAGATACAGGAAAAATTATGATCAGATCGAACCCCCGTTGCCTTTTCTAACCTACATATAACAGATTGCAAAATTACAGAATAGTATGCTTGAAGCTTCAATTTTACAATTTGATAAATTCCTAACCTACAATATGTTAGGTCACCCCGAACACTTGAAGTTAAATTCCTACCAAGCAGAAAGCATAAGTTAATTCTTCAAGTATACTGACCTTTAAATCATTAAGTCCTCCAACATCGTCCCAAGAAACCTTAGGGATTTCTACTGTGACCCCTCTTGTTATGCTTGGTCCAACTATCGATCTTGCAAGGTCCCAGTCATCCATTGTGATACTCCACAAATCATCATTCTCCACAATAGCTTTTGACCTCTGCACAGCAGACATGGCTGCCTCACGACATAAAGCTTCCAAATCAGCCCCGACGTAACCATTACATGATGCAGCTATCACTTGTAGATCAGTACCAGGATCAAGTGGAAGCTTCTTAGAATACAACTGTAAGGCAAAGAAATTTGCAAACATAAATGCTGTATAGCCAATGCACCAGTGATTGTTTCTTCATCTAGACTGATGTACCCAGGGAAGATAATTTTTTTAAAACAAAACTTACCATCAGTATTTGTAGGCGTTCATGCTCGTTAGGGGTTGTCACCTCAACCTCAGCATCAAAACGTCCTGATCTTCTCAGTGCTGGGTCAATAGCATCAATCCTTTAGATATTAGCAATTTAATATTAGCCACAATCAGTATTAGCAACAACAAGCCAACGGAATTACTGCAATACTGGATGAAATGATGGAAATCAGGAAATGAGGGCATAAATCTTATTTCAACTCCATCCTAAACCAACAAAAATTAACAGCTTTGTATACAGCATCAGTAAAGTCAATGTCCATCATTTATATTACAACTGTATAAAGTTACAAGGGCAACATATGATTATACCAACATTTCTAGGTCCTTAGAGCATGTACAATGGTTGTAGCTAGGGACTTGCTTGCAATTTCAAAAAGTTCCTAGCTATTAGCTTAACCATTGGACTAAAATCAAGAAATTAGCTTGGTCTAGTAAATTAGCTTATCCAAGCTAATTTGCTTGGGATGATAASTAGGCAAAATATTTATATACAAAGCATGAGAAGATGGTTTTTACAAGTTCCAACTAGAATTAATGTGTTTTTTCAATGCAAAACAATAGCTAACCATTGGACCATAAATTAGCTAGAACATTTTTTAAGTGAAAATCTTATGTGGCATTGCAAGCTAATTTGACAATTAGCTCACCATTGCACATGCCCTTATAAGCCTCTTTTGTATTTCCATAATAGTTGTCTTCTTCTCAAAAAGATTGATTTAATTTTTTTTTTTTTAAAAAAAAGAAAAAAAGAGGTACAAACTACAAGTAAAAGCAAGATCCATCTCCCACGGAAGAGGCATATATAATTAGGGCACTAAAATATAGGCAAACAACTTTCATGCCAAACTATACATGAGGCAATATACACTTACAACAAATAAATAATTAATTACTTCCTCCGTTTAAGATTACTTTCTACACTTCTTTTTTGGGCAATAAACTCCCTCTATCTCTCTCCTCTTACATGGCCCCCCCTTTTTTTAATGATTTAATCTATACACCTTTCCTCTCCAAAAATTGCGCAGGAATAATATGAAACAGAGGAAGTATATGTTATTGCTTTTAAAGAAACGACACTGATAGCACAAATCCCACATGGAATTATGGATAGAAGAGTTATGCCAACCTTTTGACCAAAGAATATTTAGCAATAGCCAGATTTTTCCGAGAATAACTAGCCAACCTATTATATTCTAACACCAGAAGAAGTGGATACCAATTGTCACAAAGAAGACTGAATAGTAGAACCAGGTGAGCAATAATTAGCAACTGTGAAAATGATTATCTTGGATGATAATAAGTAGACTACTTGTGTAACTCTGAGGTTATAAAATAATTAAAGCAATTAAATTAAAATCAGTATATACGTATTGGAGATATGAGTAGAAACTCATCTAGAGTGCAGTTAATACATGCGTGTGCCAATCTCTTGCAGAACCACGTGTCCATACATGTACTTCCTCCATATCAACTTAAACGCAACAAACCAAATTTCAAGGTTGAGATTTAACAATGTAAATGAGCGAATTAATCAAAATAATTTTAACACAATAAAGTTATAATTTCATTCTTCATTGTGTTAAAATTATTTTGAATAATTTGCTTGTTTACATTGTTAAATCTCAACCTCGAAATGCATGAAATTTAATTTGGTTGCATTTAATTTGATATGGAGGAAGTATAATTTATTGGAAAATAAGCCCAATATCTTGATTCTTGAATCATACAATTGATCACTTTTATAGGACTTGATACTTTCTACAAACAAATAGTTATGTATGTAGGCCAGATAATAACATCAAAAAAAGTTAAAAGACTCAACAAAATATACCACGGGTAACACGGGTATCAGAGTAAAGGAAGACCTGTTAGTTGATGCCACTACAACAAATGGGGGAGCTGTTGATGTGGGTCGATTTGCATCCATAAGCGTAAAGAGTTGGGAGGTCAATCGAGCATCTTGCTCACTTCTGCATTATGATAAATTTGGATGATAGTTGTGCAAGAAAAAAAAAATCTCAGCAGTGTGACTAGCAACTGAGTTTCTTTCAACTAACCTCAGTCTACTCATCACATATTAACAGTATACCTGCAATCTTTCTAATAAAAGCACACTTGTATAGAGATAGCCCAAGACAATAATTCGGTTATATATGCTACATTAATTCAACAGACAATCCAGATCCCTCATCCCTCCAATGTAATACGAAGTAATATATTATTAGGAGTTTACATACTGCTCCTATCTGTTCACTTCTTTCTTTTCTATTATTATTAGAAGATAAAACTCAATTAGGAAAAAGAAAATACTAACCAGTATGAACCATTAAGTATCAAGTATCAAAAGAAGTCAAAAGGTTAAATGATAAGGTAAGCTGATTAGCTCTTCTGTTCACATACCTAGAAGTACGACGAGGACAAAGAGCATCAATCTCATCAATAAATATGACTGAAGGCTTGCCCGACAATGCATGGGATGATGCTTCCACGAAAGCCTCACGTAAAACTTTCTCGCTTTCTCCAACATGTGCTCTATGAACAGTGTGAGGACTGAAGCCAGACAAAATGGAAATCAGAACCCACAAGCAAAACTGCAATAAAATACCCACAACAGCGGCAAATACATTTACTCCCAACTTCCCAAGAGTATGAGATTCAGTCATTCAGATAATTGTATTCAATCAGAGAAAAGTTTCAAAACAAGATTGAAAACCTTATGACAGTTAACTTGGCATCACATTCCCTGACCACTGCACGCACCAGGCTTGTCTGCAGAAGCAAATGCAACACGATATTTGTTATAAACCAATGAACTAGACCACTACTTTCGAGGCTGTATTGTTATTTCCAACTATAACTTACAAAGTTACGAGCATATCGCTAGGTTTTGCCTCATTAGACCAACTCGTTTCTCCTCGTTTCTCCGGTTATAAAGCAACAACATCTAATCTCTCTTACAATAAACATAGACTATAAACATTCATAGAACTTCACTATCATCATTCTTTGGAACAAAGTGATAAGGTGATCATTGATTCCCTCCACTAAACCATTTGCTTAGGTGCCAACATCATCATAGAATTTAATTGCCTAAAATTCAATTCGCTCATATGAATCATCCATAAAATCAAATTTTACGAATTAATTTGTCACGGGACCCCTCAAAACCACATTTTTCATACTAACAATAAAAAAAATTCAAATCATAAAAAATAAAAAATAAGATCCCATTTTTCCATAACAGTTTCAATTCAATCATAACTTCAACAGCCACAAATTTCAAAAAAAAATGCAGACTTTAATTGAATTTAATATTTAAATTAAGGATAATCTCACCTTACCAGTACCAGGAGGACCATACAGCAACAACCCATGACGCCACTGCAAAAATTCGACAAATAAAAATACAATTCTCAGATTTTTTTTTTTTAAATGGAATAAAAATTTATGAAAAAATGGAAATTGAGAGAAATACTTTGAGACCAAGAATTTGAGCACGAGAAGAATAAAGATGAGGAAAAGCGATGAGTTCTCTAAGAGCTTCAAGTGCTTCAAAATTTCCAGCAATTGATTCTTCTGCTCTCCATTTTTCAGCGTTTGAGTGATTGCTCGAAATACTAGTCTCCATTTTTGCAGCTTTGATTTTCGTTCTTCAGAATTTTGCTCGAACTTTTGGCGCAGGGTTTAAGTAAGAGGTCAAGGGTTTTGCCATTTGCCAATATAGGGGCTAAAGGGCTCGAATTTGAGTCAAGCCAATAATTATAGCACATCGAGTCAAATTTGGCTTAGACATTGTAAACTGTCACTTACTTAGGGGGCTCTTCAATTATATCCGCACTTCAATTCAGCGATCGCTTTGGCAGTCGCAAAAAATTTTGAGACCGTCAAAGCGGTCGCTAAATTGGAGTGCGAAAATTAGTTCCCCTTAATTAGTCATGTAGTCATCTTCTTTGTCCACATCACTATCATGTCACTAAACGCTGGCAAATGGGTCGTGTCATGTAGTGTTTGTGTTGAGTTTCTTGTACCTAACCCGACACGTTTTGTTTTCAGGTTGTGCTCGTGTCGACCCATTTAACTTTTCG
Source organism: Bassia scoparia (assembly GCA_008642245.1). NCBI lineage: Eukaryota > Viridiplantae > Streptophyta > Magnoliopsida > Caryophyllales > Amaranthaceae > Bassia > Bassia scoparia. Next base: position 77,739 of record SNQN01000414.1, read on the forward strand.
CGTCGAAAAATTCGAACCTAACCCGCTTTTTTTCATGTCGTGTTTTCGTATCATGGCAACTTTTGTCTGCGTTTGTCACTGTTAATAACCATTTAAGCAATAAATTAGTCAAATAATCATTTCAACAACAAATAATAAGCAATAAAATAAATTAGTCAAATAATCATTTAAGCAACAAATAATTAGCAATAAAAATAAATTAGTCAACATAATCATTTAAGCAAGAAATGACAATCAGTAGTGGACAAATAAAGGGAACGTATAATAGAACAGTAAGCAAATATTTTTATTTTTTACTCCCTCCGTTTTTTTAGATGTTCCATACTATTTTGGAACTGTTTTTAAGAGTTGATTGAGTTGAATAAAATAGTTGAGTAAGTTCATTAAAAAGTTGAATAAGTTAGGTAAAAGAGTAAATGTGTGAATGAAATTTTATGGGAAATAGTAATTTTGGGTGAATAGATTGGGTAAAATAATGAAAGTTCACTTAAGAAATGAGTAATTCAGTAATGTTAGAGACTTAGAGTAAATAAAGTAGGTAAAAAGTATAAAAAATTATTTTTAGATTGGTTTGGAACCTTTATTTGAAAACGGTCTAAAAAGGAAACTGGAACATCTAAATAAAAACGGAGGGAGTAATTTTTAAGTATCGTGTTCAAAATTTCAACCTGAATCTAACCCATTTATTTTCAGATCGTGTTCGTGTCGACCCATTTAACTTTTCGAGCGGGAAAATTCGAACCTAACCCGCTTTTTTTCAAGTCGTGTTCGTGTCATATTTTCGTGTCGTGTCAACTTTTACCTGCGCTGATGTCAGTCGCCTTGATACACCTTTAAGTCGTCATCCTCACAATCATTCCTTCTCAGTGGACGGTACGTAAGTCATCATTTAGTTGTATCTCTTGGACTTCCGCCATTCTATCTTTATATCATGATTTTTCAATTTATGACATAACATCTTATAAACCATGTCTTCTTATTTTTGTCTTTTTAAATACAACTCGTGTTAAAAGGCGTTGAATATTTGGACTTAGTCTCCAGTTTTTGACATGACGAAGTAAGAGCTTAGTCCCCATAAAGACATACGACGACAAAGCGCTTAGTCCCCAAAAACATAAGAAAATCGTGGCTAACATCAAAACACCAGAATAACGACCAAAGTAGGGTTTTCAAGCTCTTTTTGATTGACACTAGCTTGGCCAAGACGACAGACGATGCATGACACACGCAATACGATAGACGACACACCTAAGACGACAGACTTGACAAAGCACGTGAACCAATATAAGCTAATAATGATGATGGCACCAATCCCAAATGAAATAAAGGAAGCATGTCTTTACAAGGCATTTGGAGGAACCTTGTCGGGACCAACACTTAGTTAGTTCGTTAATATCCCCGATGGTAAGATCTGGTCATTTGTTGACTTGGTTGACATGTTCAACACTCAATTTTTAAGCAGTAGGAAGACATCAAACCAATCACTTGACTTATATCGGATTTATCAAAAGCATGGTGAGTCTTTGACATCTTACATAACAAGGTTCAGGAAGTAAAGAACCCCTTTGAAATGACTTATTTACCCTTATATTATCAAAGAAATAACTTACATGCATATTCAAACTAAATATGATTCCTTCCTAATTTACACTTATATCTCTATTACATAAGGGAAGGGGGGGCAATGGTGTCCCCCTGTGAAATGTACACTATACCCTTAATGAATTAAATTAAAATGTTGTAAAAAAATAAATTATTAATCTCTTTTTACTTTTCAATTGTCAATTTGCCATAAATATTGTGCGAGTTTAAAATGGTATTGCATTTGAACTATAACTAAATACTAATTTAACAATTTTTAGAGTGATTTTCTTTTTTTTACCAAAATAAACATGTAACAATGAAACATTGCTAAAGCTGAGTTACACTAAGTCGCTAATAAAAAGAATTCAATTGAAAAAAATTATTTGATAGGATTGACACAATAAGAAGAACAATGATTGACGCCCTGTGTTCTTGATAGGTTTGTTTAATGTTATGAATCTATTTTTCTGTTAGAACTTGTATAGAATTTTAACTAACAAATAAATATTTTTTTATAATATTTTTTCAAACTTAAAGCCTATGTCGAGTATTCGATGTTGGGTGTAAGACTCTTGCTCCTATGGAGATTTCGAAAAAGCCATTTTGGTTGGTGGCTCGACTCATATGTTTGCTATTTAAGAACTAGTGCATAGTGTTACCGACACAATTCATGTTCATTTAACGCTAATTCAACTCTGCCAACAGATGGTGCATTGGCTAATGAATGAATAATATTTCGTGTTGTTGAACTTGAACCGAAGGTTTTAAAATTAGTGTTTAACATAGGTGCGGTGTATTAAAGATTGTAAATAGCTTGCAATTTTGAAACAGTTGTGATAGCTTTAATGCATTTTGAAACATTTGTGATAGTTTTCAAGGAATTTGCGTAAAGCTGTAGGAATTTGCAACAAATTGAAGTACTCTGTAACTGACTTAGTTATGTAAATTTTTATTGAAATAGTGTAATTTGAGTCCAAAATGGGAAAATGTTTATGGGAAGCCACAAAGGTTTTGATTTTGTGAAACATGTAATGCTTAGAAAAATGATTGAAAAAACCTTGCAACCACAAGATAATGTTTAAAAAAATCCGCACTACAAAAAGCTAGTTCAAGTGCATAGTGGAGATAGTCTTAAAGTAATCAGGGGCAGAGTTGTTCAATGGTTAGTTTATCATTAATCTATCTATCTACTCGATATATATATAAGCACGCGATGCGTGCGTGTATTTATTAAAATGTTGCATTGATATATGATTTGTTTAGTTACTATGATTTTTTTCTTTGTGATTGGATCTTGAATCTAAAAAAATAATTTACAGATATTACAAAATAGTTTAAGTTGATTTTATATAAATTCAAAAACTGACACTGTTTTGTACAAAAATAAATAAACTAAATTATATATATTGATTGATGGTTCAATTTTTAAACTTTAGATGTTATTGTATTAATTGATTGACTTGTGGGAATAAATTAAATAAAGTGAACATTAATTGATCTAAATTATTCTAATGTAAGTTTTTTTATTGATAAAAAATTTCCTTTTTCATTTAATTTGGTTACATTAATTGATAATCTAATTATATCTCATATATTTGAATTGATTGAATAACCATTAACCAATATGGTAAGTTTATGCATAATTTATGGTGTGTTGTGAAATATCCATACGTATCATGGGTAGATTAGTAATTTCAAAGGGGGACACCATTGCTCCCCCCTTCACTTATATATATACTAGTTTTTATTTGCACGCGATGCGTGCTTAGACTTATGATCGAAATTGTATTTCATCATTAAAAATAATTATAAAGTGTGTATCAAAATAAAATGTTCATAACTAATTAGCAATACAATTTTATTGAATTGTAACTGTTTTTTTTTTAAATATGACTTGAAATTTAAAATAAAGCCATTAATGATTCAATTCATTGTTTAAAACTTTTTACTAATTAAGTTACATAATAACTGCAATTATCATTTTTAATCACATAATAAGCAAAAGGGTAATTTATACACAGTAATTCATATGTTTTTAAAATTCGTTAAGGGTATATAAGACTTTTAGGAGGGGGGGACACCATCTTCCTCCCCCCTTCCCTTATATAATAGAAATATAGCCCGTTGAAATTAATCTATAATAATATAAATATGTAGATATAACCATACATAAATTTTAAACTACACATTAAGACATATGTTAAAGATATATACATACATATAACACATAGTAAGAAAGATTGTGTTGTTGAGTGTTTTAGGATGGGGAGAGGATTGTGCTTTATATAGTGATCGAAGTGTGTAAATTATTAAATTAATAGTCCGACCTATTATAATAATGAGTGTCCAGATTCATTGTGCGTTATTGATTGATTGATATATAAATGACAATATTTTTAAATTTACATTGTTTATGATAATTTAGTGTTCAATTAATATACCATTGACATATAATTGGCAACAATGACTTTAAATTTCATCTTTTACGAAATTCAATGTCCGATTCATTGCTTATTCATTAATTCACATATAAGTAGTAATAATGATTTCAATTTTTGCAATATTTATTAAAATCATTGCATAATAATACAATTTTGATTGATTGGGAATAATGGTGTAAAATATCTTTAATTTAAATCACTTTCTCAAATTTGCATTAAATTGTGATTATATTGATATTGAGTTGCTTGAAATGTTTTTTTTTTTTAAATTTCAAAATTAAATTCATAAGGGTAGAAACGTAAGTTCATAGGGGGACACCATTGCTCCCCCCTTGCTTATATAATAGACTACTTTTTATTTGCACGCGATGCGTGCTTAGACTTTATGATCGAAATTGTATTTCATTCAAAATAATTATAAAGTGTGTATCAAAATAAAATATTCATAACTAATTAGCATACAATTTTATGAATTGTAACGTTTTTTTTAATATGACTTGAATTTAAAATAAACCATTAATGATTCAATTCATTGTTTAAATTTTTACTAATTAAGTTACATAATAACTGCAATTATCATTTTTAATCACATAATAAGCAAAAGGGTAATTTATACACATAATTCATAGTGTTTAAAATTCGTTAAGGGTTATAGACTTTTAGGAGGGGGACACATCTTCCTCCCCCCTTCCTTATATAATAGAGATATAGCCCGTTGAAATTAATCTATATATATAAAGTAGATGATAACCATACATAAATTATTAACTACACATAAAACATATGTTAAGGATATATACATACATATAACTGTAGGGCTTCGCCCCGCTAGCAGGGGCGTTGACCTCAGCTTCAGTGTCATGGAGTTGAGCCATGGAATCCGCATGTGAATGCGTTGGGATGTGTCGTCGAATTGAGGGGATCGCACCGTGCCCATATAGGTATTCATACCGGACGCCGAAACATTGGTGCCAAATTAATGGCCCACGTCCAATCAAGAACAGTCGTGGGTTCGGGGACATGGTACGAATCAGATCTGTAACCCAATTCGCCCGCATGTAGCGCTCTACTCGGCTTCATTGTAGTTCCATAAATCATAACAATTGAATTCAAGAGCCTATTGAATTGATCTTGAAAACACACTAATTACTATGGGTTGCTATTATGTACAACCAAAGACTTCTACAATGGACAAGGCGATCACTTGATTGTTATTCAATGTTAATAAGGTGCTTAGAAAACCGGTCGTCCATGATTATCTGACTTTAATGTGACAAACGATTAAATTCCGGTCTTGTTTTAAGCAATATATACAGTGTGATTGAATATATATACATAACATGAAACAAAGTTAGTAGCATGATAATACGTATATGTGTCCTCCTCACCTTGTCACTGCAAACAATCAAATTGTTAGAATAAAAACTCAAAGGAGTCCCTTTCGATTGAATTGCTAATGAGACAAACAAACATTAGTATTGACAATAATAATATGTAGAACAAATGAAACCAAACCATTGAAACAATGAAACATTAAGAAAACTACATATTTACATGAAACATTAACAAAGTGAGTTTCTACATTGCTTTAATTGAATTAAAACTCAAATAATGGTTAATCAATTAAAAGAGACAAAGGAATTGAAAAAGAGTGAAAGAAAGGTTTTTGTGGAGTAATCTCAGATTAACCTTATTTCGCTTGTTATTCGAATAGAATCGATGCTTTGAATTGAAACGAATGTGTTTTGAGTGTTTTGAGAGTGTTTAAATGTGTCTCGTGACTTGTGTCTGTGAAGTGTGTCTCGGAGTTGTGAACGTCTGTGAAATCGTATGAGTGAAGGTATGAAGTCATGTCCGGACTGAGCAGGCAGGGAGTATTTATAGGCACGAGGCAAAAAACGAGACAAAGCAACCCTGCGTATATACGCTGGATGGAGCGTATATACGCTCATGGAGAGCGTCATAACGCTCATCCAGTAATACGCTTCTTCTTTCCATAAGGTTTTGGCAAGAATCGTATAGCAAGAGTTGAGCGTATATAGCAGCTTGGAGCGTAATACGCTCCTGAGTGAGCGTATATACGCTCATCATCTGCGTATATACGCTCCAATGATCTCGTATATACTTTCTAAAACTCGAAATATTTCGATTTCCTCCGATTTTATTCGTGATTCCCTTGATTCGACGCACCTAGACACCCTTGCTCTCCAAGCAAGGAGTTCTAGAATGTTCTAGAAGGTCTCACGTATTTCCGGAGTATTTTTCTAATTATTCACGTATTTTCTGCGTATTCTGCGTATTCAAACATTGCAAAATTCATAGAAAATCATAGAAAAATCAGAAAATAATTTAAAAATATTGGCGGATTCAGAAAAATGTGACGCACATGATGGAAAACAAAAAGCACGAGAATCGCCAGCTTAACTGTTTGAAAACCTTTGAAAACCTTTGAGTTTATCGAGAAAACCGAAAGAAATATGTTTGCCTTGTAAGTGACCTTTGCTCAATAATTCCGAGTATGACCTCACGTATTTCTAACTTTCGTGAGTTCAAAGCATCTTTTCTGAGTCGAAACAAACGCGAGACGCGGTATGTTTCATCACGGATTACTCATTTGGGAGACACATTTTCAGGTGTCTACAGAAGCCCCACTTTGACTGAGTCTGAAGAGACGATAGTTTCGTAAGACGAAAGTCAAAGTATTCGATTCGGGACGGAGAGCAACTCAAGACGTTCTGCGACCCTGAGTTACCCTTTTTCGCCGGTACCTGCAACTAAAGGTTAGTTTACCTGTAGCCGTGTCCCATGCGTTCGATGTGCTTGTATGTGTCTGAGTCCTTGAGCGGTCATTCCCCGTTTGGCTGACTGGGAGAAATGCAGGTGCGTCCCATGCTTTCCGAAGAAATGAGCATTGACTTGAAAACGATAGCCCTAATTCAGATTAAGGACTACCTTGTGACGACATAGGTCTGTTTTTATGTCTAGCGAAATTTGCATGCAATGTTGGCTTGTAACTTGTGACCTTGAGATTGAAAAAGGGCAGGAGTCATTGATTTTGAAAAGAGTCTTTGAATTTGGGGGCCGTGTCTAGGTCTAGTTTTAGACATGGTTTGAGAGAGTCTTTGAAAGTGGCTTGTCTAGGTCTGGTTCTAGACGTGATTTGAGAGAGTCTTTGAATTGAAAAGGTCTTTGTCTAGGTCTGATTCTAGACATGGTTGGAGAGAGTCATTGAAGGAGTCTTGTCTAGGTCTGGTTTAGACATGGTTTGAGAGAGTCATTGAAAGTGTTTTGTCTAGGTCTGGTTCAAGACATGATTTGAGAGAGTCTTTGAATTTGAAAGGGTCTTTGTCTAGTCTGGTTCAAGACATGGTTGGAGAGAGTCATTGAAGGAGTCTTGTCTAGGTCTGGTTTTAGACATGGTTTGAGAGAGTCATTGAAAGTGGTTTGTCTAGGTCTGGTTCAAGACATGATTTGAGAGAGTCTTTGAATTTGAAAGGGTCTTTGTCTGGGTCTGGTTCAAGACATGATTTGAAAGAGTCTTTGAAAGTGGCTTGTCTAGGTCTGGTTTTAGACATGGTTTGAAAGTGTCTTGTCTAGGTCTGATTCTAGACATGTTTTGAGAGAGTCTTTGAATTTGAAAGAGTCCAGTCTAGGTCAATTAATTAATGCATTTATATTTGATTTGAATTTGAGAGTCTTGTCTAGGTCTGAAAAAATTAGTATATGTAATTAATGCATTTATATTTGAATTTTTCATACTAATTAATTAAACATTTTTCAAATAATTTGCAAAGTTTAAGTGATTCAATGAAATAAATTAGACAATGTAATTAATTTATTTTTATTTGAATGTTTTTACATCAATTAATTAAACTTTCTTTTATTTATTATTATGGAAAGTACAAAAAAAAGAAAATTTATATTTTTTAATTAAGGGCAATTAAGTCTTTTATATCATTAAGGGTGTTTACGTCTTTTATTAGGGGGACACCATTGCTCCCCCCTTGGCTTATAAATATATATATATAATATAATAATATAAATATATATAGATTTAGGATCAAATGAGAAAACTCTTAAAATGAGAAGCGTGAGAAGCAATCTGATGTTGGATTTTGAATGGAAGGTCAAGATTTATTTCACCAAAAAAATAAATGTGCATAATTTTATACATGAATGTGCATATTTTATACATAAATGTGCATATTCATAAAAAAAATGCACATTCATGGAAAATTGTGCACATTCACTATAAAACTTATGCACATCCTAGCCGTCCATCTTAAAATCAAGGGCTAAAATTGCTTCTCACCCTTCTCATTTTAGGGTCTTCTCATTGGATCCCAACCCTATATATATATATATATATATATATATAATATATATATATATATATATATATAATATATATATAATAATATATATATATATTATATAATATATATAATATATATATATATATATATATATATAATAATATGACATTGTCGCTCATTAATTCACTTATCTTAAGCATAATATAATATCGCAATAAATATAATGTGGAGCTGACATTTCGCCTCATAATTAATTTATTTAAAGCAAATATAACTAACACTATAAGCACGTGATGCGTGCGATGATCGGTCAATTAAAAATTTACATTAAAACAAATATTCGATTAGAAAAAAAACATTTTCAAATTAACAATGACGGTGAGTTATTATGATTTTCAAATTTTCGATGTAATTTTTTTCTTTTCAATTGAATCTCTCGATTAAGAGATCAAATGATTAATTACATTGACATACAAATAGTAATATTGAAATACATAATAATTTAATAAATATTGAATTTAGTATGATTTCAAAATAATTTGCAATGATTAATTGATTCATGTGAAAATTTTTGTCTATGTAATTAATGTATTAATTTTAATTTTTACATATTAATTAATTAAACTTTTTTCAAAATTATTTGCAATGTCTAAGTTATTCAATGGAATAAATTAGTCAATGTAACTAATGTATTTTTATTTGAATGTTTTTACACTAATTAATTAAACTATCTTTTTTATTCATGGAAAAATTAGTCAATATACCTTTTTTTAATGTTGCTTAGTATGGAAAGTACAAAAAATAAAGAGAATTTTTTTAATTAAGGGCAATTAAGTCTTTTACATCATTAATGGTGTTTACGTCTTTTAATAGGAGACACCATTGCTCCAATTGGCTTTTATAATAGAGATATTGCTATAAATAAATTATAGTAATAGAAATAAAATATCACATTTACTATGAAGTATATATAGAAATATATTATTGCATCTTAAATGCAATATTAGAATTATTAAATATATAATATATATTATATAATATATATATATATATATAATATATATATATTATAATATATAATATTGACAAGATGTTATGTATATTACTCCTCATGACATTCCTTTACTTTACACGTTTGTCAATGTACAATTTATAAGTCAAATATCTATAACCATATATTAGTAAAAATTGAATTTTAATAAATTACACGTTAAAACGATTCTAACAAGACCTCACTTGACTATATTCATTCTTATATACTAACGGAAATTTAGAAAATTCCCACTACTAATGAATCTTTTTGATTTTCCTTGTGACGTAAATTTAGTGGAACAGTGAGAGTAGTAGGAAAAAGGATCGTAATATATATAATTGTATAATATCAAAGATATCACAAGATTATATGCATACTGGTTAATACCTGAACAAATGCTCGACTTTTTAAAAAAATATGAAATATTGTAAATAAAATCAAAACTTTTTTTAAATGTGATTATTTCATAATAATGTTTTATTTGTGATAATAAATAGAATTAAATATGTATATCAATTAATAAATGTTTAAAGTTTTTTCCAAAGTACTCCGTACAATTATTTACCTTGATTAAATGTTTTCTTTTAATTTTTATACGATAATAAATAATAATATAATTACGATCTTGATAACAAACGCTCCTAGCTAGACGTTAGTTAAGAATCAAATATATTTCCTAAATTAGTAAAAATGTTTGGATGCATACCAAAATCACAAGTCAATCAGTGTAATTAATGTTAATTTCAAATTAATATTGTTTCTTTTAGCTACCTTATCTAACGCCCCGAGGGCGCTTGTTAGCTTTTGCTTTATACGTTTTCTATGTAAAAAACAAAAAATAGGGCCCAGAATCAATAGTTCACCTCGAGACCCCAAAATATCAACAATGACACTGTTCCTATAATCAATTCCGACTTTTGAGTACTCAACGTTATAGGGGTGACACCGCAAATGGTAATTCTAAGCTAGTAAGAATGGTGATCCCAAAATCGGACCGGATTGGATCGGATTGTCAATTTCGGTCCAAGTTCAGGTCTAAGAAAATATGGGATTTCAAGTTTTCGGTTCGGTCCGGCCCAAAACCAAAATTTCCCGGTCCGGACCAAAAGACCGGAATTTTTATAAAAGTACTATATTTTTTTAAAGTTAAGTCACATTTTTATTTTGGACTGTTAGAATGCATGTTATGTATGCATTAGTATGTTCTAATATTAAGTTAAGTCCAGCAGGTCCATAAGTGCTTTTGTTGAATTTTTCAATTGAAAATAGGAAAAAAATTGAAAACGGAACCAACAGGTCCAGAAAAATTCTGGATTTCGAGTTTTCCGATTCGGTCCTGGACCAGTGCTCACCCCTTTGGTAGAGTTCATCAGCCATCAGTCTTTGAACAATTTTATAAAAATAATATCCCCTCCCCTCTATAATGTGGGAGTTTTACAATCCTTAAAATGATATTTACTGTTATGCCCTTTGTTGTCATGATAATTAAAGGGTGTCATTACTCTTCCTTTCTCTTGTTTCTTTATTCCCCTCACACTTTCGTTCAATTACAGCTTGCCATTCACCTACATATTATTAAATTTCCCCTCCCCCTTCTATCTGTTGTCTTACGTGGACATCCTCACTCTTCTACCTGTCATTATTCCAACTACATTTGTATTCACTCCTTGTTCATTTTTTMCTTTCTCTTTCGTGTATTCGCTCAATTTTTTCCATTTTTCTCATGCTCTTGTATTTTCTTTTGTGTGTTGGTGGTGTTATACATTGCGATCCATGGGGGCTATGGGTTGTGCTCTATTTTCGATTTGCTTTTCGGTGTCTACTACTGCTCTGCGAGCCATAAATCCCAAATGGTTTGAGTTAGCTTGAATTGATTGAGAGGTTTGAGTTAACTTGAATTGAGTTTGAGTTAGCTTGAATTACTTACTTTATACAAGTGGTTTGTCCAACTTTRMTCGATTTTTTTATTACTTTTTRTTTACTAATTCGTAGAATTTAATTTGTTCTAACGATGGAGTGGGTAATTTACATGCTAATGGAGTTGCAAAAATGAAGCATTGATTGCAGAGTATGCTTTTCTGGGAACAATCATTTCTTAGTTTAGAATAAAATCAAGGGGAGATCGTAAGAACTATTATTGGTGTTGAGTCTTTTGACTTTCTTTGGTCCACATTCCTTTTTAATATAACATTATTTGTTATATTGTTGTGTTTGTTGACACTTGCCACCTTAAAAGTTGTATTTTATTGTATTCTGTACTCCCCAGATTAAGTATAAACTATCGAATTATGCACAAGTTCTTTCACTTTATGTATTGGATGATATAAAATTTGAATATATATTGTTATACTGGACTAATGAACTTTTGGGTGCAACACAATTTTTGTCTTCAATCAAATCAAAGACGACATCTCAAATTCTATCAAAGGGGAGATCGTAGGAACTAATATTGATGGGTAGCGGATTCCAGTGGCTGTAGAATACAGTAGCGTTGCTTTGGCATTCATTGATATCTAATTACAATAGCTTTAGCAGACAAGTTATGTAGGATCTCGATTTTGATTTTGAAAAGTTGTAAACGCAAATAACCTCAAAGAAATAGTTCCTTGGACCACTTTGATCCTAAGGAGTATCAGAGAACAATAGGGTAATTATTTACAGATTTTGGGATATGGTATATTCTTTGTTCATGAAGCCTCTGATGAGATTAGTCTTTCTCGATCACCGTAGCTGCATATTTAATGTGTGTACTTATATATCTAAGCGTCTTGAGTTGATACACTTGTGTTAGTTATACATATTCTTTGTTCATGAAGTGTTGATGTGATTAAGTACGGGCTAAGGTAAAGATGACAGTGGTTTGTGCACTTGTGTTGTCACCATGCTCTCATTGACATAGYTGGGCAATTAATTATATGATGTATTTGTAAGAGATGACAATTAGATGYTATTGRATCTTAATTTTGYCATCGCATTTACTTATATAAATATATAAATGAATTAGAATCTCTTTTACCATATACTATGGTTCATTGGTTCCTTAAAGAAATGGATTGTGTGATTCYTGTAATGTCTATTAGRTTACTTAATGGTAAATTTTTTACATTCCTCTATTGTATATATGTTCTAACACAAAACAAGGTGAAACTAATAAAAAAAATATGTAAGAGTCTAGCTAATTGCTAAAGATTTTACAAGTTCATGTATTTCTCGTCACACATTGTCAGGTGGAATGCAAATTACAATATACCAATATACATATTGTATCGATTGCTTTCAGGAAAAATTATGGACATCTATATAATGATTTATCGAATGTAAACGTTACTGAATTTCACATTGATATTGGAAGACAAATTTAGTACATTACTTAGTGAATAGGAAAAACATGTTTCATTTTAACTAATTACTTATGCAATGTACGAGTACGTTGGGACTTTGCTTGTCTGACATTGTCATATGGATAGAAATGCGCATACAAATTTATACTACCTTTAGTTATACTTTTTATATAATTTGGATCATAAGCAACATTTTAATTTTAGTGATTTAAGGGTAAACAAGCAAAAATTAAATGCAATTGAAGATCCGATAAATTTCTCATTGGATATACAAACTAATAAATTATTTATAATGAATTTTCACGTGGAACACGGCACGCATGCGCGCGCCGTGTGCCACTAGTAAAAAATAAAAAGCTTTCTCTAGATTTGAAACTATGTACCTTGCCACCAACATACATATGTAATACTTTTTGGATCTAAAATTAGTGTACATCTTGAATGAATTACCGCCAACAAAAATCAAAGCCTTAATCCAAATGAATGAGCTTGACAACATGAACCGCTGGACATCTAGTGTGGTCTATCAAAATTATCTTCCTCCAACAACAACAGCCAAAACACCATCCTCTAAACCTAGACTATCTATCATAGAAACTTAACCCGCTAACGGTTGTAATTTCACTTTGTAACTTGGAAGCAAATATTTCCCATCTCACGAGAATTGAATGTTGAATGCCGAAGGTTGCAGTGCATCTAAACAAGTAAGGACATCTTTTATAGGAATCCTTGTTGAATTCCTAACCGAAAGACACATTTGCTTCCAGTCTAACACACCATTTAGCTCGATGACTTGTTAATGACTACACTGCCCGCAGATGCTTGGTTTGCAGCACGGTTACTGCCAAAATTCATGCGATTTGATTCTTGTGCTATTCTGGATCCAAACTGAAGCAGTTGAGAAGCATATAAGTAAATTTACCAGTGCTGAGAAATAAAGCAAATGTAGTACAAACATGAGATCAGATATCAGAATTTTGTAATTTTTGCAAAGCTGCGACAATCAGTGCTAAATACTCCGTACTAAAGATGTTTTGGACCCTCACGGATCAACTCAACCCCATTGTGGATTTGCGGCCCTTGGGATCTTCCCCAAGGGCCCAAGGGAGGCTGGTCTCCACACTCAAGAACCCAAGTTACCAGATTTGGACCCAAGTTCAGAGGTAGGAACCCTACCACTAGAGAATCAGACCAAGCTAATAAAAATCTACCATGGAATTTAGGAATTTTGGTGGCAGGATTCAAATTAATAAATACTTTTTTAAAAAAAAGCGTGTGCATTACCTGAATGGCTCGTTTTGGCTGAACTGCTGCCTCATGTATCCCAAGCAATCTAGCAACCTTAACACAAAGAAATAAATGATTCAACAGGATACTACTTCAACTTAAATATGAGCAAGAAACGAAGATACAAAGAGAAGACTAAATCATGTTCATGCAATGTTAAATTTAAAAATTTGGACTACAAATTGATACAAGGAGGAAAAAAAACCAGCACCAGATTCAATCAACTGGGAATACGATATTCACCTCTCGCAAAATTTTCTTATCCCCTGTGCCACTTGGCTGATTGAGGTTGGCAATCTCCCATAGCGGAAAATCAAGCAAAATCTTTATGACCTCCTCATCCAAAAATGGAAATCTCGCCTAAGTAAAAGGGAAAAGGGATAGTGCCGATTAAATCCATCACGTGACAGTTGCTTCGTATAAAAAGTCTATATACATACCTCTTTTCCATTATCAGCAATACACCTATCATCTCTCCCAAGGTTTCTTTTCCAAATTCTCTGCACATCCAACTTCATTTCCTCATGCAGACCAAGCCAACTGATCATAGAATAAAAATAGATGATTCACAGAATTTATAAGTCAAAAGAAGAAATGAAGCATAGAATTTGCTTCCCTAGTTCAAACATTCGAAGAAGCTGGACAAAAGATTCAAAACGAAGAAATCCAAATTGAATTCATGATCTTGTTTAAATTTTAAATTTAAATAAAGATTAAATTTACTCAATGAATTTCAAAGAAGAAGCCACTGCACTTCCTTTGTTGATCACTATATATTAAAATTATGCATAAAAAAAAGGGAAGAGGAGACAAATCAAGTTGCAGTGTTGCACCATCTCCAGAATTTCCACACTTTCTATTCAAATGTTCCTTTATCTTCTATATGAATAAACAAATCACTTTAAAATACTTTTAGAGAAGATTTGCACAATCCAAAAAATAAGGTTTTTCATGAGAACTATCGAACTGTGAGGAAAGGGGAGCTTGACGGGCTACTTTATAGCTAAGAACCATTTAATCATTTATAAGCTCCATGCTTGTTGTAGGAGAAAAGTTAAGGTAAAGGATTTGCACTGATTCAAAAAATGAGGTTATTGCATGGGAACTAACAAACTGTGAGAAAAGAGGAGCTTGGCAGACTACTTTGGAGTTAAGAACCAGTTATAAGCTCCATGCTTGATGTAGGAGAAAAGTTAAGGTAGAATTAAAATTACCTGCTAGTTCGGTACTTTGTTCTATGCCTACCATATCCAGCACATTGCTCATCAGCACCAGATCCAACTAGTAGTATTCTAGCATCAGACTTGTATCTGAAGCGATGACAGCCTTCTTGCTGAGCAGAGCTATCTCGTTTGTGCACCCAACCATCACCGCCAGCAGCCAGCCACAGTGCTATACCAATATTCAGGTCCTAGACATTATGCCAAGCAGAAAAGGCAAGGAAACAATATTAGTGGGGGAAGGATGATTTAGGGAATCTAAGTAATTTGTTATTATAAGGAGTAGAAGCTTGTAGAAGTTAATAGAGATCAGTTATGGTAGTTTTCATAAATAGGAGCTAATTAGGGATGGAAAGGCAATGCTGAATGTAATTGAGTGAAAACACTTGGTTGAGAATGAGCCTCTTGAATGCTCATGTTTAGGAGAGAATCCAGCCTCTTGAATACTTGAAAACTAGCTTAGTTTACTTATATTTTATAGTTTGTGTAGATAACGAAATGGAAGAGAAAAGAGAGAGAGAGGGGGGGGGGGGGGGGTATATATGAAAGAGAGAGAGAGAGAGAGAGAGAGAGAGAGAGAAGGGAGCGGGGAGGAGTGGTGGTTGCAGTCGGGGGGGGGGGGGATGATGAAAAGAAGGGAAGGGGACAACCATTAGTTTTCCTTACAAATCTTTCCATTGTTGGAGAGTTCAATTTCTTACAACATAATCCCTCCATTACTCTCCCCCTCCAATTACATTCCTTACTCACTTGTAATCAAAATGAAGGAAACTTCATCCCTCCGTTCGAGTTCCCTCCATTCTCTACAATCAAAACATGGGGTTAATCTCACCATATCTTTAAAAGTATCCATCATTAGCTTTCAATATTCAACAATTAATCAACTAATATAGCCACTAATCATCATTTTCAGCTCCTATAATTCTACTCTACAATGTCCACCACGTTAGCTCCTAACAGCTTCTTGAGCTCCTAAATTCTAATGTAAACAGATTAACAGACTATAATAAAATTTCACAAGGAAGACACCCCAACTAGTAAAGGTTTAGGATGCAGACAGATGAAGCTATATTTTTTATATCCAACAATTCCCGAAAGGCAAAAGCAGAACAAAATAATCACAGGAACATCTATATATAAAAAGTACTGAAAAACATATCATACCATGTAAGTGTTTGCAGGGTTAATTAGGGACATAACATGCTGCATCTCCACAGTCAGTTTTGACAGATCAGCATCAATTTCCACAAGTCTCCACCTAAATTTTCCATAAAAACAAAACATAATTATCAAGTAAGAAACAGAAGAATTTTTCTTTAAAAAAAGTAAAGAATCAACTAGTGGTTTAGGTTCAATTATCATCAACCCCCAAAAGGCCAAAAGGGTATTATGCAAACTATTAATGTTATGGGTTCAAATTAAAGATTTGCAACTTAAATTTCTTGAGGGATTTATTTCACTCGTCAATTCTAAGGAATTGGACTCCCAGTCTGTCATGCCACGTGATAAGCCACCTATTCGTTTCACCTATGAACGCCGCAAAAGGAGAAACAATGCTGAGGGCACTGCTGTTATTCCATAATTACATGTGCTGGACCAATCAAGTACTGAGTAGTTGCACTATATATATGTAATGGCTTTCTTGGGATTAGGTCATTCAGAAATTGAGAGAACTTTTAGAATAGTGATTGTAGTATAGTAGCCGTTATTTCCTATTTTCCTTTTCTGTATTGCTGTATTGCTCTGTTTTGTCTCTTCCTTCAATACAATCACTTGGTTTGCTCTCTGATACTTGGTTTGTGTTGAGTTGGGTGTGTGACTGAGAATAGTGAGCCATTACATCTTGGTATCAGAGCCGACGACCTGGAAGACCCGATGGCACCCACCCAGGGGCAACGATTGGACACCATTGAAGAGGAGATGACTGATGTGCGAGAGTTGGTTCAGAACGAGGGAGAACGTTTGCGACGCTTCGTTCAGACTGAAGTAGGGGAGCAGCTCAGGGGAAGTATGACGGAATACCACCGGCAGATGCGAGAAGAGATGGGGCGAGTAACTGCCCAGATGAACGAGGAACAGAGTAAGCTGAGAGACGAGATACGTCTGTTAATGGTGACTCTGGGGAGAGGTGGTCAACCACCACCTGGGTTCGAAACACCTCGCCCTCCACCGTTTGAAACGCCTCGACCACCACCGGGGGAGAACAACCACTTGCACAACTCTGGGTGGCGACACAAGAAGCTGGATTTGCCGTCATTCGACGGGCATAATCCTGATGGTTGGATACTCAAGGCGGAAAGGTATTTCGCTTTCTATCYGCTGAGTGAGGAGGAGAAGCTGGACGCGGCGGTGGTWTRCTTCGACGGGGATGTCCTGTCCTGGTACCAATGGGAGCACCGRCGTCGACCCATTCAAGGGTGGGGTGAGCTGCGCGGCTTGTTGCTTCGACAATTCCGTACYACGTCGGCGGGATCGCTCTACGAGCAATGGTTGGCCGTGGAGCATACGTCAAGTGTGGTGGAGTATCGCCGGAAGTTCATCGAAATGATTGCCCCTCTCGAGAACATTCCAGAACCCCTGGCACTGGGACAGTTTATTAATGGACTCAAAAATGAGATCCGGGCTGAAGTAAGGCTCATGGACCCACGTAGTCTGGAGAAGGCAATGGACTTGGCAGCAAGGGTAGAGGAAAAGGCCCAAACTTATGCACCCCAGCCCAGCAGAATTATTGGAGGTAAGTCTAGTTTCCAAACGCAGTCTTTCAATTTTAACAAGGGGCCCCTACACCACACAACTCCCACGTGTCTCCTCAGAAAATTAATTCCCATTCTCCACAAGGCCCCACTCCCACCTACTCCAATTACTCAAAACGCTCTTCAGCCACCATAACACAGCCCATACAATCCAAACCACCCAATACTTCAACATTTCCGAGAAACTCAGGGGGAACCCGCCGGCTCTCCGATCGCGAATATCAGTACAGGAAGGAGAATAATTTGTGTTTTCGATGTGACGGAAAATGGGAGGCCAACCATAAGTGTCAAAACCGAGGCTTAAGTGTAATGATAGCGGGGGAGGAAGCCGAGGAGGAGGAAGGTGAGGAAGCCGGGGAAAATGCCGGAGATGAAACTGCTCAAGTCAACTCCGTTGAAGTTTCATTATGCTCGGTGGTAGGGATTACGGGACCTAAGACGATGAGGCTGGAGGGATTTATCGGGGGACAAAGGGTGTTGGTGATGATAGACCCCGGTGCCACACACAATTTCGTGTCTGTGACCACTGTGGAGCGGCTGAATCTGCCGGTTTCGAAGGGCCGAGATTTCGGGGTATCACTCGGGAATGGAGCCACAGTGAGAGGGTCAGGAAGTTGCAAGAAAGTGGAGTTGGAGTTGCAAGGAGTCATCATAACCGAGGATTATTTGCCTTTGGAGCTGGGAAATTCCGACTTAATATTGGGCATACAGTGGCTAGAGAAGTTAGGAGAAGTCACCACTAATTGGAAGCATCAATCAATGAGCTTCATGGATGGTGGACACCGGGTGACCTTGAAGGGGGATCCTAGCCTACAACATACACAAGTGTCCCTCAAGGCCATGATTCGGGCTCTACAAAGTGGGAATGGAGGCTATATGATTGAGATGTGTCAGCTTGAAGGAGATTCGGAGGGCCCAAACAGCAAGGATGAACCCCCTGACTTCCTTAAGGAAGTTCTGGAAAGGTACAATGGAGTCTTCAACATGCCCAGTGGACTGCCACCGGAGAGGGCAATTGAGCATTCTATCACTTTGCGAGAAGGGTGCAGCCCAATTAGTGTCAGACCCTATCGCTACCCGCATGCCCAGAAGAGTGAGATTGAAAAGCTCATTGGGGAGATGTTGGCTGCCGGCATTATCAGAGCTTCCACAAGCCCTTTTTCTAGCCCGGTTCTTCTAGTGAAGAAGAAGGACTCGTCATGGCGTTTTAGTGTTGATTATCGGGCGTTAAACAAAGAGACGATACCGGATAAATATCCTATCCCGGTGATCGACGAATTGTTGGACGAGTTACATGGGGCCTCGGTGTTCTCGAAACTCGATTTGAAATCGGGATACCACCAGATACGAGTTAAACCCGAGGATGTACCTAAAACAGCGTTCCGAACTCATGAGGGCCATTACGAGTTCATGGTAATGCCGTTCGGATTGACCAATGCGCCGGCCACCTTTCAAAGCTTAATGAATGAGGTGTTTCGCCCATATCTCCATAAGTTTGTGCTTGTTTTTTTTGACGACATCTTGGTCTATAGTATTGACAAGGAGTCCCACATTCATCATCTTGCCATGGTCCTAAACACACTGTCCTCACAGCAGCTGTATGCCAATTGGAAGAAGTGTGATTTTGGGAAGAGTGAGGTGGCTTACTTGGGTCATTTGATCTCGGTTCGTGGAGTGGCAGTGGACCCAAACAAAATTGAGTCAATGTTGAAATGGCCCACTCCTCGAAACTTGAAGGAGCTCCGAGGCTTCCTTGGACTAACGGGCTACTACCGGAAGTTTGTGGCTGTTACGGTCGTATAGCAGCCCCCTTGACAGAGCAGCTGAGGAAAGATAATTTTGGTTGGAACAAGGAGGCCCAAGAAGCTTTTGAGCAACTCAAAAAGGCTATGACCACTGTACCCGTCTTGGCTCTTCCCGATTTCTCTAAAGAGTTCGTCATTGAAGCCGATGCGTCGGGTTTCGGACTAGGGGCAGTATTAATGCAAAATCAGCGACCCATTGCTTATTATAGCCARACTTTGGGGGTTCGAGCTCGGATGAGGTCTATTTATGAAAAAGAGCTTATGGCAATTGTTTTGGCGGTGATTAAATGGCGCCACTATTTACTTGGAAGGCGGTTTGTGGTGAGGACGGACCAACAAAGTTTGAAATATCTCCTAGAACAGAGGGAYGTGGGCTCCGAGTATCAACGTTGGGTGTCGAAGCTATTGGGGTACGATTTTATGATACAGTACAAACCAGGGGCTGCCAACAAGGTGGCGGATGCTTTGTCTCGGAGGGAACCACCAGTGGGTTTGCTGCAGGCTTTGATCTCGTCGTCGGGCATTGATTGGGAAGGGGTGCAGGTTCGTCTTCAATCTGACCCTTACATACAAGAATTGGCCAAGGAAGTGGCTTCGGGGCAAAACTCCAACAGTGGGTTTACGATCGATCAAGGGAGGTTATTGTACAAAGGGAGGGTGGTCTTACCTCCCTCTTCAACGTTGATCCAAGAAATTTTGTGGGCTTACCATGACAGCCCGGTTGGGGGGCATTCCGGGGAGCTCAAGACTTACCTTCGCATCGCCCAAGAATGGTATTGGTATGGGATGCGCAAGGCAATCACCAATTATGTCCAGGCCTGCCCAACGTGTCAACAAAGTAAGACTTCGGCTCAGAGTCCCGCTGGTCTCTTACAACCGCTTCCAATTCCGACTCAGGTATGGGACGATATCACCATGGATTTTATTGAGGGTCTTCCCAAGTCATTAGGGGTGGATACATTACTTGTAGTGGTGGATCGATTCACAAAGTATGCTCACTTTATTGGTCTCAAACATCCCTTCTCCGCTGTCACGGTGGCTGCCACCTTTGTTAAGGAAGTCATTCGGTTACACGGTTTTCCAGCCTCCATTGTTTCCGATAGAGACCGAGTCTTCATGAGTCACTTCTGGCGTGAGTTATTCCGGTTGCATGGTACGAGCCTCAAGCGAAGTACGGCCTACCATCCTCAAACGGATGGCCAATCGGAGATTGTCAACAAGGCGGTGGAAACCTATCTCCGGTGTTTTGCTAGCGGTCACCCACGGCAATGGGCCAAGTGGCTGCCTTGGGCGGAGTATTGGTACAATACCTCCACCCATACTTCCACTKGACTCACACCCWTRAAGGCTTTGTATGGCCGAGACCCCCCTCCTTTGGTTCGCATTGGCACAGGACAGACCACAGTGGGTTRAGTGGAAGCACAACTTCAGGAGCGAGATGCGATACTTGATGATCTCCGAGTCCAACTATCCCGAGCTCAACACAAAATGAAAGTGATGGCTGACAGGAAAAGGAGGGAGCTGCASTTGCAAGAAGGGGATTTCGTGTACTTGAAATTGCGACCTTATCGTCAACAATCCCTTGCAAAGAGGCCCTTTGAGAAGCTAGCCCCCAAATACTATGGCCCTTACAAGGTGCTGCAAAAAGTTGGCTCTGTGGCCTACAAACTGGACTTACCACCCCATTCTCACATTCACTCGGTGTTTCATGTATCGCAATTGAAATTGGCTGTGGGGCCACTCACTCCTGCACAACCTCTTCCGTCACAGCTCTCGGCTGATTTGGTTCTAGAAGCTCAGCCTGAGGCAATATTGGATGTACGAGTTCAGTCACACCCTCAAGGGGATATTAAGGAGGTCCTGGTTCAGTGGGGTGGCTTGCCCGCTTTTGAGGCTACCTGGGAAGTGGGAAGAGGCTTTGTCTGTGGCTCGAAGGTTTCCTGACTTCCATCTTGAGGACAAGATGGCTCTTTGGGGGGGAGGTATTGTCATGCCACGTGATAAGCCACCTATTCGTTTCACCTATGAACGCCGCAAAAGGAGAAACAATACTGAGGGCACTGCTGTCATTCCATAATTACATATGCTGGACCAATCAAGTACTGAGTAGTTGCACTATATATATGTAATGGCTTTCTTGGGATTAGGTCATTTTTTGTTCAGAAATTGAGAGAACTTTTAGAATAGTGATTGTAGTATAGTAGCCGTTATTTCCTATTTTCCTTTTCTGTATTGCTGTATTGCTCTGTTTTGTCTCTTCCTTCAATACAATCACTTGGTTTGCTCTCTGATACTTGGTTTGTGTTGAGTTGGGTGTGTGACTGAGAATAGTGAGCCATTACACAGTCCCCGGTTATTTCCTAAATTCTGAAAGTTAGGGAAAACAAAATATTCCACGTAGGTTAACAATGAGGATTGAGGAACATTAGTTGAGATTCTGAACTGAATGAGTGCCTGCCGCCAGCCATAATAACGACCTGGTCACCAATTCACAGTGACAAGATACTCTTTGGAAGGTAATATTTCAACAACTCTTTTACATTTTTTTTCCATTCGCTATAAAAAAAAAATGTAACCTATTCCTACCCATAAGAGATAGAACGGTATCGTAGATACAATGAAATCATAATACCTTCTCAAAGGTGCAATTCTATTCAACTCCTCCAGTCCTGCCCTGGCAGTGATTCGATCCGGGGCTACTTCACCTTCAAAACTGACATTTAGCAGATCAATGCCATCTGCCATTGAAGCTCCATATAATTAATCAAATGAACAAAGAAAGATTTAATGTGTATTATAAAATAACCAAAAACCTACATGTTGCATCTAGACATTCATGCAATATTGCAGCCAGTATCATGGAATCTACCCCTCCAGAAAAGAGAACAGCCACAGGATTCCCTTGTCCACCATCAGGCATAGTTGCCTGCAAATTAAAATATAACGAACGAGGATTAAAGTTACTTCAGGTTTTGAGAAACAGCAATCACAAGATGAAGGACTTCATGCTACAAGTACACACTGTATGATGACAAATTAACTTCATAAGAAGCAAAACTGTTTTATGTGGCATAACTGAATGCCAAATACTATACTCCCTTAGATTGACTCTGATCGTCATCTTTCCCTGTTCAACAAAATTTCCAGCCCTAGGTATGCATTAAATCTCAGTAATTTAACTCACTACTCATCTAAAAAGTTATTGCCATTAGTTCCCCAACTATCTTTAAACGCTGACATAGTGACATATGAGTTACATCACTAATAATAATAAATACTGCAATGGCTAATATAGCCAGAAAAATATTCACTTTTCTGCGCAGAACATAAAATTATTTACATCATAGAGATTAATTTTAACAAACAGAGATTATTTTTAACAAATAAATTTTGGAAGGAAAACCCAAAAACCAGCAAGATGATAGCTTGAAACCCAAACATCAATGAGCCCTGAAGCTCAGAACTGTGATTAATTGCCATGGCAAACCTGACTTTTTCAAGAACATGACTGTCTCATCTTATTGATGCACTAAACCAAGAGAGCATGCTACAATTACCTTTAGATTTTGAGATAGAATACCAGTTCCGGATTACTTATGCAAACAAACTTGAGATAGGGAGTGATGGCCTTAAAGATCATTTGGAAACAGATTGAATCATTGAGTAAAAGTCGCCAATGAGGGTAGAATGAACAAAAATAATCACCAAATTACTATAGAGTATCAACTAATGTAGTTCCATGAGGAAAATAATATACTTCGTATTTACAGTCTTATCTCTCTAAATAACTCTTGACTTTCTGTTCTAATATTTCTATCAACAAGACCTATGAGTAATAAGTACTACAAAGAGATAAATATGCAATGCAATATATTTAAAAATAGTCAATAAACCGTATCAAAGAGCAGTATTAAAAAGGAAAAGGTCAAGAAAGTTAGCAGGTATAGCACCTTAAAAATTGTATCTTGGGTAGTACGTCGTGTGATTGATCTTTTCAGGGCAGCCAAAACCCTATCAGCTGGTAAAATAGTTGAAGACTGTAATGTTTCTGCATCAATCCACATAAACAATGAGGATATGCTAACACTCAGTAAAAAAAATTATCATTAGTATTATTATTGTTCTTTTTAAAAAAAAAATAACACGAGAGAGATCTTCATTTCATAGGTGTAGAAAAAAAGGATAAAAGTTTCAGTTTTTAAGTCTTTTTAACAGGTAAGATTGAGCTTATAGAGTTATAGTCATGATTCATGTAAATCGAAATAATACAAGTCACTGATAACATACCACTATCGGAAGTTAAATCCAAGTCAACAGACCCTGAAATTAACAAGGAATTGGAAAATTTTATTTCCACGTCCTTAGGATCAATCAGCTTTCTCTCCCACGTGATTAAATCTTTAAGCATAGAGTCCATCCATTCATGTTTCCTGACTTTACCAGCCAGACATGCTCCGGCTTTTGAAGCATTGATAACTAAGCTGTACACCCCACAGGGAAGCTCTTCCCAGTAAGAGAGGTTACCATCTCCACTTTCAACTTCTAGAAATAAAAAAATTATAAGCATAAGGAAGTACAGACCAGGATGTAGATGTTGGAAGCAAGTGCTTATCATTCCAAGGGTAAGGAATAGTGACATTACCAGGTCTCGGTGAAGTGCAGGCTGGAGGTGATACAGAAGACAAAACAAGCCGTGAATCTTCCAGAGTAGGCCAATGAACAAGGAGGCTCCTTCTCCCAAATGCATCCTTGCCAAACCACAGAGTCCTGGAGGCAACCTAAACACAGTTTGACATACTTCAAAAAAGTAATATTTGCAGAAAAAGGAATTAAAAACATCATAACTCATGGAAACTGCCAAAAAGGACTTACCAGTCCAAGAGGATACCTGCCAATATATCGCAGCCCATGGCCCCTTTATAGATGAAAGGAGTTCAGGAATTGATTTTCCACAACAGCTGCTCACATTCTCATGAGATTGGCAGCGGCAACAGCTCTCCAGAGACTGCAAAAGGACTTTAGCATCATTGCTGTCACGGCTCATCGGAATCCCACCAAATATTTCACCTTCAAAAATTACATGCACAAATCAGAAGACACAGTTTTAAAAAATAATTTGGAAAACTCACAGCAAATATTGAGAAACATTCAAAAGGGTAATTCACTAATCGGATGAAAGTTTTGCCTCGAACAGAGAAATCTATCTTTAAGGTTACCCTCGATCTATAAAAGATTAATGTTTTAAAAATAATCAGCATTTTTGTAATTGGTTATTTATTGGACACAGATTAGACATCACAGAATAACTAATTCTGCTACCAAGAATACTTCAGGAGAGTATAGAAATAATACACAAGAAGGTAAGAATTTTAATAATGAGTGGACCGGGGATTCGGGGAAGACTAAGAGCAAGTTCAAGATAGAAGACTGAATTTGCAGTTACATAGCAAAAAATTGAAAGGTAGTAAATTGTTAAGCAAAACAACTTTGATCAACCATTAACCACATCTCTATCAACATGGCGATGACAAGTGAAAAATTTACCAAAATACATACTACAGGACTTGAAAATAATCCACTAAGGTTTCCCAGAATGCTGCTGGACATACTCGATTAAGCAGTAAACACATGATATCAGACTGTCAACTAATCAAGTAGCAAAGCTTGTAACAACTATTGTTTAATCCTTCCCAAACTACAACAAATAACAATCAAAAATTCAAAATTGATTATACCATTATAAATGAGGACATTCCCAGATGCATCTACCAAAGGCTGCACAACCGGCTCAGTTCCCCTCAGCTGTAAAACAGCACCAACAAAGTACATCTCTGCAACTGACTGATGCACTTCAGTTTCAGTTCCACCATCAACACAAAGTATACATTCATCCTTTGTAACATAAGAAAGGACTTCTTCATCCTTCAATTCAAGAACAACTTTTTTGGCCCCCAGGCTATCCGGGCCTCGCCTCCCTAACCCCAATTTCAAGTCATCAATTGTCAATTTAAACTGCGTCCATTTAAACAAAACACTCATCAGTCCTCAGCTCATTAAAACAAATAATACAACATGCCTCGGATAACCAAATGCTATCATATTTTCAGACTATGAAATTAAATTTCTGCTGCTTCCAAGTGTCAAAATCTGCAGTTTTTCCCACATAACATAATCAAAAAAAAAAAAATCTTCAAATATCATAAAGCATAACTATTATCATAAGATATCATAACTCTGATTCCACTATTGCAAAACTTAAAGTTTTCATTTTTAAATCAAAACTATCTAATCTAACAACAATAAGATTACATTACTTAGCAAAAACCATCAAAATAAACTGCTCAAATAACCCAACAAATAAAGTACTCCGTATTAATAAACTGAAACTCAAGCAAAGTATGTGAAAGAACGAGAATTTAACAAAATACAGAAGCAATAGAAAATACTTAACTGGTTTAATATTTGCAACTGATGATATTTGTTGGGTGTTAATAATGGATGATAAATCAATGCATAAACCATCAATTATCAATGAAATTCCACACATTTTTTTCTCTCTATTCTCTTATTGTCGCCTTTTTTTTTCTCTTCTCCTCTTATGCTTTGCGAGATGAGCGCTTGATTGATAGTAGTACATGACTGAACGAGATATGCAAATATAAAAATAGAATTCAAATTACTAGCAACAGCCGCCTCCATAGCATAGTGGTAGTGCGTTCGCTTCGTAAGCGAAAGGTCGCGAGTTCGATCCTCGCTGGGGGCTGTTTTTTTAAACATTTTTCCAACATCTAATGAAATGAGAACCCTCTAAAAAAAATTATCTAACTTTCTATGTGTCATGATCCCACATCAGGTACTTTTTTTGAGGAAAAAATCAACTGAATCAATATAACGAAACCTTATGATTAGTCAAAGAAAAATATCCCATAACCCATAAATGTGGGAGTTTGGGGTTTTTGTGAAATGATATTTACAAAATTGTCCCTGCCATGCATTGGTATTTACATAATATGCCATAAGTTTGTGGATTTGTTACACGTGTCCGAGGCACCATTCTTCTTTCACGTGTATGGGCTACCTTCACTCCTTCCTTGCACTGCCTTCAGTCCCTTCACTCCTTCCCTCCAATCTCGATTCTCTCTCTTTTTCCCCTGCATCGAAGCGGAAAATCATCACGAGCATGGATGATGATGCACCGAGAAGGGCCTTTATGAGGTATGAATTGTTAATGCTTTGCCCTAATTTTTAAGTGAAGCTGGTTTCCAATTGCATTTTTAGGGTTTTGATTTCTGAATTGATTGAGGGCAATTGAGCGAAAGTGAAATCTTACTTTATGAGTTTTGATTCGTGGTTTGATTGTTAGCTATTATTAAATCTCTGGAACTTATATCTGAGTTCAATGACCTAGGTTTTCAATTTACCAACTGTTATGTTAATATCTAGGTTTATTTGCAAAATTGATTCCTCGAGATTACTAATAAATTTCATTTCAGGATTTTAAGATTGCGGTGCCTCTTTGCCTCGTTGGCAGTTTACACAACGAAGATGTCGCTTCATGGGAGTTGGTCCTTTTTTAAAGGGCGTTTTCTGGGGTTTTCATTCAATCTCGCCACTTCTACCTTGCAGTCGATTGTCTCGATTTAAAACTGGTATTTCTCCTTTTTTTTTCTCTTTGTAATTTTGTTTTTAGAATACCCTTATTTGGTTTTCTAGTCACCATTTTTTTTGCCATTCAGATCATGCTTTCATGTCATTACTGCGACCCATGCACCCCAAAAAGGGATTTTCGTTGAAAGATTGAATCTTTTGAGTTTTGCGTGAATTGGTTTTAGTTGACATGGTAAATGTTTTTGGGAAGCTCTAATTTCTAAATCTGAGTTAATGCTTGATTTAGGGTTTTTTAAAAAAAAATATTTTGATTTAAATTTTAGTGTTTTCAGTATTGTTTTTAGGGATTTGATTTAATGTCTCCCTCTACATGATTGCCATCTTAACGAGTAAGTTCCCCTTAAAGACAGATTCAGATTTGTCTCTTAGCACTATACACAATGTTCAACACGACTGCCCCTGCTACTTCACCAAATAGTGCTAGGAAATTCACACAATTTTTCACATCTACTGTCTCAGGTGCAGTACTATTGATCTGTTTTTTGCTTCGCAAATACAGAGTTTCCCCGAATTACAGGCATATTTCGCATGTTGTTGTCTCGTAGACAAGGTTGAGATGAGGTACTGTAGGCAGTAGGTCTGTAGTTGCTAAGTATCGGGCGAGCGGATCATATTACTTGTGCAATTATTAAATCTAACATGAAGGCTTGAGGCAAAAAAATATGGCGAATAACATCATGGCCACTTCCATTGTTTGTTACCTGTTGTAGTCTCTGTATATTTGACTTCTTGCCAAAATAAATCATTTACAAATACAGAAGGTTTAGAAGCCCAATGCAACATTGAATTATACTTCTATTTACTCTTTATGAAAAAATTAATTAAGTGAAAATGTGATTTTTTAAATATGGTTGTTGCTATTTTTTATCCTTGTTTATTGAAATTGTGATTTTTTTAGAGCTATCGTGAATTAGAGTTGTCATGATAAGTGAAAGTTTAGAACTTTGTTTTTTTATGCCTTTATGGCATATTGTGATTTGTGGGTGTGGTTCCCATTAAACTAATATCAATTGACATCAGATTGTTATCACCGGTCTCCTTTCACAGTTTGCCAATTTGTATGGGGCTACGATTTAGTTTTGTATGTGTATGCAAGGGTTGTAGTGCTGAACATGTTAAAATAATTGAGTAATCCCAGTTATAAAACATTTTAGAATTGGAGTTTTTATGGATATAAGAATGAAGAAGAATGCTAGCTAGGTCGACTATAATGCGTATATAACAGAAAACAACATACATTGCATGCTTGTGTACTTGAGCCTAGGAACTTGTAATGTTAAGGATTGTTCTGTGCCTTTGGGCAGGGGTAGAATTTTACTGTGCAAATCATGCCTTTCCGGTCTGAAATTTTTGGTTTAATGTATTGATGTCCAGGCCACAAGGTGAAATTGTCTGCCGGAAGTAGTCCCTTTATCTGCGAAATTCATAACTGTATTGGATTTGGGAGTGCTTGGTATATTGGATTTTATGCATAGGTAGCTACTTTAAAGGCCTTTATGGTGGAGTAAGTCTCAAAATATACTATCCACGTCGGTTGTGTTTAATAGAAAAAGTAACACTTTTCTTGTTTTTGATGACTGCTGCAACTAATTTTTTGTCTGCAAAGAAGAAATATGGATGGAAAAACCCAGGACTCGACTTCTTTATCTCCACAATCTGTTTCTAAATTGGGGTTAAGGTGAGTAGCTTTATTTGTGTATGTCGATTTGCTRTGCATACATTGGTCTTGTCACTAGAGTAATAAAGGAAAAGGACACTTACCTTTTTAAAACTTTCCTACGTGATATTGGAGTAAGAACCTTGATCTTAGTCTTCTGCATGGATGATATACATAAATTCCATTGTCGCAATTGGATATTATAACTAAGAGTCTGAAATGCAGTAAGAGGGTAGACCATTCATCAATGTGCAAGTATAGTGTTGTATAAAAAGTGTATGCATTTTTCTTGTGATACCTTAAATCTGTTGCACAAAAAACAAACTCAATAAGGCTTATTTCTTGTTTGTGGAGTAAAGCATAATGGAGTCACCATGCTTTCTCTCATAGAATAAGTAATAGTAGATTTCCAGTAAGATGCTAAGGATTGTTTGATTTACATGCCAACTGGGGTTTGTAAATTTGGGCCGGATTGCAAATTTAATCATTCTCTAATCATAAAAATTCTTAGGTGATGCAAAAAATCTTTCTAATTTTGTTTTTGGGTTTGGGTTTGGTTTTTTTAACGTCAAATAGAAAAATGGTCTAAGAATCAGCCCCTGAGCCATTTCATTTTAGTTGAAGGCAAAGGAAGAATGTGGTGTTTCAGCTACTATGAACGAAAAAGATGATTTTTAATCTTTGGGTTTGATTCTTATATTTATTAATGGTTGGCTACTTCAACGATAATCTTTGTTTTATCTTGATTATTTATAATGTTATTAACTTCCATGACTGATTCTTAGATTATTTTTCTCATTACAGGATTATGATTGGCTTGCCAAGCATTGAGATCATGGAGAAGYTCTTGAAAACTCTTCTGTCAAATGTGAAAACAAAGAATTTGGACTTCCATGAGTTTGCCACTATAACTGAGGGATGCACTACTACTTCTTAAGGTATTTATTAATCTCAATGACTTACGTATATTCCTATGACTATCTTCTTGTCGTAGTTTTAACATTCATTCACAATTATTTCTGCATAACCCGTATCACTGCAGCTTAACAACCTGTTTCTGAGCTGATCTAGTAGGAGAGGCAAAAGGGTGCTATAAATTAATGAGATTTGCACTACTGTTCATGTTACAAGGTTCAGAAAAAAAAATTCAAGGATTATATGAAGTGTATTACATCTTAAAATATTCACTTTCTGTACTGCAAGTTGCTGCCAGTTTTGTGTCATGAACCGTGATGGTCAAGGTGAGCAAGGTAGACAAGTACCTTTCAAGGTTTATTCACGAAATAGGAAGGGCACCCTTGGACATCAGCAAATTAACATTACCTGAAACAACAAAGAGGTACAGGACAAATCTCTATAAGAGAATGCGCAGACAAAGAAAGTTATAGGGCATGAGAAGGGAATGTCAAAGAGTAACCTTTATTGCTTTATGATTATCTGTTTTAGGTAATAGATTAGAGAGTGAGTAGTATAAATTAGAATTGCAGTAGACCAGTAGTTGTATCAAGTATCCAGAAAATCAGAGTATTGTATTAGAGACTTATGACCTCAACTCATATGGGAGATTCATAGCCTCAAGCTATGTTTATCAATGTAATTCTCAATTAATTCAATCAAAATTCACTCTCACTTCTCAAATATTCTGTGTCCGTCTTCTATTGTGATACTAATAGTGATTTTCCTATATTGTGATATAATTGCCCGTCGTGAAACATAACTGAGATTTATGCATCATATATACATACTAAGACATTGTTCGTAGTGGATCGACACGTGGAACACGGCGTGCATGCGCGCGGCGTGTGCCACTAGTTAAAAGCAAGTSCATGAAACATCTAATGATATGAGAATCCTCTTAAAAAATGATCTAACTTTCTAATTGTCGTGAGTCGTGATCCCACATCATTTTGAATTTGCCACGATTTAAAGGGGCGAAATGACTAGAAATTGTATTAAACTGCTACTACCTACTCTCAATTTAAAAAATGACTTATGACTTAGATCTTGTTTGGTTGCACCTAAAAAAATGTAAGAATTAATAAATCCCATAAAATTGAAAATACACAACTTGTTTGGTTGCATATAAAAAAGAAGAATGTGGGAAGTGTAAAATTATGGGAATTTCTAATTTCCACAAAACATGAGAATTGAATTACCAAGCTCCCCTTTGGTAAACCGAAATTCCCATGATTTGTAAATACCTATATAGCAACCAAACAAGTTTTATTAATTCCTAGAAAATTTGGTGTGGGATTTAATTCCCATGAATTACAAATGTTCATAGGAAATTCATTCTTATGGCAACCAAACGAAGCCTTAAAACCATCTTTCTTCCTATAGTCTATAATCACTATACAACACTATGTAGTATGTGAGATTCAAATGCAACATGTAATAAGTCAATTCATAGAAGTATGATGCCCCAACAATATTTTTTTTTTTGGTAACAACAACCCACTCTTGCATGTGGGTAAAGACACCCTAACTGTTGTAGCCCTTCCTAACTTTAAGTAGTGACACTGATAGACGGGGTCCATGTTGCTTCACTTCAATAATGCTGCTCAGGCAGGTTAAGTTAGCTCCTCCCTCTGATCATGTGCCTTGACATTTGCAAAACGGAGAATAATCCATTATTTCCCCTCATATGCCTAAGTAGTGATTAGGAGACGGTAATAAGGCGAATAAACAACAGATTAAGAGATTTTCGTTATTAGACGAGTAATTATGGTAATTTTCGATGTCCCTCATATCATCCCATCTAGAGGTATTTAGAAGTGTTGGGATAGGACACTTGACCAATGATATTATGTCAAGTTTCGCAATCCTATTTCTCAAAAGGTACAATCAACTTTCTTCCCTATGTACGATTGGGATCAATTTGTCCTTATATCAATAGGTCATTTATACTTAGTCATCTTTTGCCTTAGGCCTCATAGGCTTGGGCACATCACTAACTACCTAAGTATGGATGCAAACGAGGTGGTGTGGGTATTGCGATTTTCATCCCCATCCTCATCCACAAATGTAATACCCATCTCCATTTCCGCGATGGCTACAAATTTTATCCTCATTCCCGCGCCCAATGGGTATGCACCTAAAATCATTTTGGTCCAACCACCCATCAGGGTATCCATCCCCGTCTAATATCCATTTCCCCGCCACATCACCGTCAAATCCCCGCTTAATACCCATATGTGAGTTATAAAAAGTAGCGTAAAGTATCACGAAAGAACGCAAGGTTCATCAAAATTTCAAAATTAGAATAAGATTGTTTGAGGGGCTCATAAATCATAAAAGAAAATGCAATCCCATAAATCTATAACTCAATAAATAGAAAAGTATCACAACAAATTAGTCATACGCTTATACATATAATTTTAATACATCGTACATTTATAAAATTGTACATATTACATGGGGCGTGAATCACTTAAAACCCATCCCCATTGTGAGTATGAATTTTATACCCATACCCACCCCATGACCCATCGGGCAGAGATGGGGGGTCTCCTGTCTCCTATTAGACCCGTCCCGCTTGCATCCCTACGCCTAAGGCTAAATGACACAAACTTTGTATTTCGTAGTAATTAATTACTTATTAAATTCTAGGGAAATTCCATATGGCGGCCTTGAGTTTTTGCGAAATCCACACGGTGGCTTACTAACTTATCTAAATCCACACCGTGACCTCGTATTTTTTGTTATTTCACACAGTGGGCAATTAAGGTGGCTAAGTTAGCCAATTAGTTCCTAATCTGATTTAATTAAAATATACCTATGAATTTGCTAACCTACCCCTAATTTCTAATGAAATTTACAACTAAAAATAATATAAACATCCCATCTATTTTCTTCTTCATACATCATCAACTATTAAGTTAGGAAATAGACTGTCAATTTCCTCTAGGAAATGAAAAGGATCTTGAGTTGTTTAATTATCACTAGTATTCTATGCACGCGATGCGTGCATGATTTTGTATACGAAATACATTAAATTTTAATTTTTGCACCATTATTTTTAAATATAAAGAAAATATTAGAAAAAAATAATATTCCTCATAATCTCTATTACATAATAATTATAAAAAATTTTCACAATAAGAACTCTATATTAATGTGATTTATCATGTACTATGTAATGTGAGATGTTTGTTTAGTATTTTATTTCCAATGAACAATTATTATGTACTTGATTATTATAAGCGTATAATTATATATGAAATTTGTGATACTCTAACTAATGGAATTTTTTATGTAAAAAAAAAGTAATAAATAAAAATAAAAGGTATTGTTGCAATTGAAATAAAATAGGAATTTTTTCACTGTGTCTTTTTTTAGTTAATACAGTAGTAAGTTTCCTCATTTTTTTTGTCAAACATTATTTTAGGATTATGCATTAATTGTGTTTTTGAATTTTACATGATTGAATATTAAATTTGGCAAGTTTATGCATAGAAATAAATAATGTTTGTTTTTGTAATAATAGTTAAGTATAAGGGTTGAATTGGAATTTCATAGGGGACACCATTGCTCCCCTTTCACTTATATAATACTAGTTTTTTACGCACGCGATGCGTGCAATGATATAATTATGTTATTGTCATTTTAAATTTTCGCGGAAAAGTACAATAATGTGTTTGTAATTGTTTTTTGCTCAAATAATAAATCGGGATAAAATGTACAACTTACCTCATGAAGCAAGAAGAAAGCCTTGTGTTATTAGAATAATTGAAGCAAGAAGTTTTTTCCATCATTTTTTGTGTTGTGAAAAACTCTCGTGAATTGAAAGATTTTTATTTAATTCGGTAATATTTTATGGTTACCTTATTATATTAGAGAAACTTTTTAAATTAATTGAATTATTAATTGATTTGTGAAATTGATTTTGCTGTTATACTCAAATTGATCTAGTTATAATTGGCAATTATTTTGAATAATGTTTTGAAGAATTATACATTGATGAATGAGCTACAATTTGTTTGACTTAGTTATGTTTGGAGGGTCTTTGTGTAATTTCCAAGGGGGACACCATTGCTCCCCCTTGGCTTATATAATAGAGATAATAGAGATTTACTCGTCAATTTCCTCTAGGAAATATACAAGTAAATGATTAATTATTATTTTTATTAATAATGAATTTCGTATAATTATTAAGGCAAAAGCTAACGAAAAAAGTAGAAATATTAAATGAATATAACCATTAATTACACCAAACGACGTGTGCATTTCAAAATTTATACCATTTTAGAAATTGTATTTAGAATAACGTCCCGAACGCCCGTTAGCAATATCGAATTATTAATGAATTAAATAATAATTTAAAAATAATGGGGGAGGATGTAAAATCTAAAATAGAGGAGAGGGTATAATAATACGAATAACCTAAAGCCCTAAACTCTGAACTCAGAAACCCCAGCTCTCAGCCTCCTCCTTCCCTCGTACGGATTTCTGAGGATCGATTTTGATCTTCAAACATTGTCCCTTTTCCAGGTTTTTCTTCCTTCTTCTTCCCCTCTTTTTCCTTCTGTAATATGATTAGATCTATGCGTTTGATCAGTGATAATGCGATTCAAGTTTTGTCTTGTTTCATTGAATTCAATTTTGTATGTTTTTTGATTGATTTTTACGATTAGTTTACGTGTTTTAATCAAACATATTGTGATTCGATCGAATTTTTGGATTTTGTTTTGTTTTGTTTGTTTAATTATTGTTCTAGGGTTACAATTGGTTCTGCGCTGCATTGTTTTGTTTTGATGCGATTTGATTGTTCATAAATTTTTTTACTTGTTTGTTTCATCAAATCAGTTTATGGAAATACGTGAATTGGAAAATTTTGAATCGTAGATGTGGAATGACTTCGAATCTTCTAGAACTCATGTTTTGATGTTTAGAGATTTGGACGTTACGACCTTTACTTCCCGGGCCCACCGGGCCGAAGGTCGGGCCCGGTAATTGGTAGGAGAAGTTAATTTCGAAGCTTGAGACCTCACTTGTATTTTCTGCTCTACAATAAAAAAAAGTTAAATTAAAGTCAATTTTTATTTTAAAAAATTTGATTTCACATTAATTTTGTAGATCATGTGTTTGGCTTAAGAATTCGTGTATTATAGTTGATGAAGTTTTAATTGAAGGATTTACCTTTTTTTGTGGTTTGTGGTTTTGACTTGATCGAGTATTTTGTAAAAATTTCAGAGATGGCTGCTCAAACGGATGGTACTGTCGCCGACCTAAGTGCTGAAATGGTGGGAAATGCATTTGTCAGTCAATTCTACCGCATTTTGCACCAGACGCCAGAGCTTGTCTATCGGTTTTATCAGGATTCAAGCACAATGAGTCGGCCAGGTCCCGATGGTGCTTTGGTGACAGTTTCTGCTATGGAAGTGAGTTTCTTTATTGTTTTTCTTAAAGTTTATGCATTGTTCAAGCACATCCAAATGATCATAATGTTTGCATACAAGGTGTATGTTTGTTCGAAGTTCTAAGATCTAGAGCAAAGACATTTAATTTAATTTCTGGCTACTTGAGAAAGAAGGTGCATACAAGGTGTAGAAAGAAGAATGCTTGAGTCTTTTTTGAAGCACTTGTGTGTAGCTTTAGGTTTACCTTGTAGAGTTCTTGTGCTAGGGTAGGATTCTGTATGGCGTAGTTATCTTGTTTTGTTTTTACCTTTCCCTCTCTTCCAATATGTGTAATACTAGTTTTTATAAGCACATGTAGAGTTCTTGTGCTAGGGTAGGATTCTGTATGGCGTAGTTATCTTGGTTTGTTTTTACCTTTCCCTCTCTCTTCCTATATGTGTAATACTAGTTTTATAAGCACGTATGGTTCTATGAAAATTGTACATATTATGTGTCACCATAAAATGTTTATTATAGTATATATTTGACATAGTAATTTATTTGCAAATAATTAGCAATGAAATCGATTTTAGTAACTATAACTTGGTTATGAATTTATTTTACATATGTTTCAATTCATTGAGAGTATTGATTTGAATTTGACACTAATTAAGTCGTATAATAWATGTAGTCTTCATTTTTAATCGAGAAAGGGTTTTTACGCAAATCATGTACTCTGTACATTATTATCAAAATTCATTACGAGTAAAATAGTCATTTCAATTGGACACCACCACCACCACTACCTCACCCCTTCCCTTACATAATAGAGATTTTAAAGGGAAATACTTGTATCTCTATTTTTGTTATTGTTACTTGTGGTTTTTGTTTGGCACTCATAGATCTTGTCATTGTGGTTGCAGGCGATCAAAGATCTCATACTATCTCTGGAATGCAAAGATTACAAAGCTGAAATATTAACAGCAGACACACAAGCTTCTCATAAGGATGGGGTGATTATCTTAGTGACGGGTTGTTTAACTGGAAAGGACAATGTGAGAAGGAAGTTCATTGAGTCATTCTTTTTAGCTCCTCAGGAAAAAGGGTATTTTGTACTTAACGATGCATTCAGATTTATTGAAGAAGAAAGCGCGCCAGTCATAAATTCAGTTGAAGAGAAGGATGTTGAAAAAAGTGCTCCAGGTTCACCTGTGTTGCCCATTGAAGGTAAGTCTTTTTTGTAATGCCTTTTGTGTCCTTGTTTGTCTCATTTGTTGCCGTTGTATGATGTAAATGTGTGTTCTCTTGTAGAACCAGTAGAAGCCACAGAGGTTACCATTGAGAACCATGCTCCAGCAGAGGATAAAGCAGAAACAATCAGTACACCTAAAGACGAACAACAATCAACTGTTACAGTTAGTGCTGCTCCTCAAGCCCCTGTTGATTCTGGCAACAAAATTCAGCCAGTGGCTGAGACCTTATCTAATGGTCATGTGGATGCTCCTAAGAAATCATATGCTTCACTAGTAAGTTTTTCGCTAATTTGTGTTTGTATGTGTTTATGTTGGATGCTGTATTGCTGCTGATAACTGTTTTTTTGTTTCTGGAAAAAAATGTAGCTTATGAATGTGAAAGGTGGTGCATCCACAACACTTGTGAATGGGTCTGGTAGCGCTACTAAAGCTGCTACACAAAACACACTCCAAAAGCCTGCAACCTCTTCAGTTGCACAACAAGCTCGAACTTCTGCAGTTCCTGCAGCTACCTCATCTGTTCCGAATGGCAGCAATGGTGCTGCTAGTCACGCTGCTCAAGCTGATGGTACTGTGTTTATCATACTGAACACCAGTCTCACGGTTTACTTATTTAGTTGTAATTTTGTTGTTGTTTGTATAAGTTGTAACTTGTAATTGGTCTAAATCTCGGTGTGCACATGGAAAATTATATTTCATAGTTATTCTTTGAATTTTTTACAGGAAAGGACAACTCTGTATACGTTGGAGATTTGCCCTTTGATGCCACCCCTGATCAAGTTGAACAGGAATTCAAAAAGTTTGGACGTATCAAGCGTAATGGTATTCAAGTACGATCAAATAAGGTGTGTAAACATTAAGTGTAATTATGAAGATGTCTCTATTGATAAGCTCTCTGTGCGCATGTTACTGATTGCATACTTGTTCTTCTGTTATTTGCTTGGTGCAGGGTTACTGTTTTGGTTTTGTCGAGTATGAAGACGCTGCTGGGCAACAGAAGGCATTGGAAGTATGTCCTTTTAAGCAGAGTGTAACTCTGTTTTTTTCTTCTTGCATTTGTTTTTGCTGTCCAATATCCTTCATATATTGGAGCTTTTGAACTTTTAATGTATTAGTTGTTTGTTTCATGTACATTCTGTGATTGGCTGCCGAATTTTTTTATTTTTTGTAGTCTCTAAAATTTGTCATTTCTGATATGGTTTCCTTATTTCAGGCAGGAAGACTGTTTATAGGAGGAAAAGAAGCAGTCATTGAAGTGAAAAAAACCAGTACTCGAGGTAAGTTTGCAAGTTACATTATTCTGCGTTATTTACTTGTGTATTTTGACTGGAAATACTATTTGAAGCACTCTGCTCTCCTCATGTTCTTTTCTCTTAATAGAATCAATAAAAGGGCTTTATTTTCAGAATTTTAAAAGTTTCTTTTTATTTGTTGATGAGCATAATGTTTCATCGAAAATTATCTGTTTTCATTTTACCTGGGTGGGGAATGATATATGGGCAACTTTCAAGCTACTGCCCAGACCTTTTTGTGATCCATCCCAGTTTCCAAATGAGTAAATGAGAAAAAAGAAAAGCCTTGGATAGTTGGATGTGCCTTATCATGTTATTTTGGTATGTGCAATGAGAGATATTGTCTAATTTCTACAATTTCTCTGGCGATTAGAATAGTTTCGTGTTACTGACCCAGTTAGTTATCTGATTTGGGATACGAGAAAGATCTTTTTTAATGATAATTGCCCCTTATGTTTTCTTCAATTAACATACGGAAATTTGTTCAGTAATGTGGTCTGATGGTCTGTCCTGCAGTTGTCAATGGTGTGAGCTCGTATCCCCAAGGGCGAGGTGGCTACAGGAATGATGGTTTCAGAGGACGTGGTAACTTTTCAAACGGTGGTGGTCGTGGTTATGGAAGAAATGACTTTGGCAAGCGCAACGGAGAAGCTCCTTCCCGAGGAAGCCGTAATGGGGACGGATTTGTTTACCAAAATGGTGGTGGTGGTGGAAGAGGTGCCCGCCAAGGGGCTGTACCCAAGTAGGAGACTGATCTTATTAGCACCACAGCCTTTTTCGAAGTTGGTGATACATAGATAGAATTTTGTAGTAAGTAGGACGAAGTTTTCCTATCGATTTTCTTTATCGGATCCTTATTTTCAACTAGGCGTCTAGGTTTGATATTTTCCTCGGAAGTTTGTTGGGGAAAAGGGTAGAAGAGCGATTCTTATTATTATCATCATATTATTGGTATTGGTACTATTACTCTATTTTTTTAAGAGGGCTACTAGGTAGAGATTTATTTTATTTTATTTTTTGCCCTGAGAAAACATTTCATGGCTAATTGCCCATGTTTGGTCCAATGTGAATTGGTTGTTAATCACCTACCTTGCATTTGTTGGCAAATACACATAATTTCATTTCATTGTCTGCTAATCATAATTATTCCTCTCGTAACTCGCTTTTGTAAGGGAGATAGCAAACTCCCTGCTGCGACTTTTAATTCCATTTTAACTATTTGAATCTCTCTCTTTGTTACATGGTCCTTTGTATTTTTTGTTTCGATCAACTTTAGGGCCTGTTTATTTTCATTTTAGTTTCGTTCGGTTCATTTAAGTTTAGTTTCTAACCTAAGATATGTTTAGATACATTGAAAATATCATGCCTCTAACTTTCTTTTCTATAAATTATTCATTTCAGCTAAAATAAACGGACCTTTAGTTTGTTCATAATTTCATAGAGTGGCTATGAACTGTTGTTATAAGCAAAAATGTTTCCCATGATGACTTTACCCACAGCATGAAAACGACCTGTTACAGTTTACATTATGTGCAAACAGTTTTCTCTAGCCACAGTAGCAAGGAAAATGGGCACATACTGTAGGAAGAACTACACGAGGAAAACAACGTAGAAAAAAATAGTGGAATTGTTATCGCACTTCACCTCTACAATGAATAATACTATTTTATGTGAGAGATGAGTAGTGCAAATTAATGATCTGTGATTGTGGATAATCCTGGAAATGAGTTGATGAATGTGTGAAGGAAATTAAAAAGGGTGGGTATTCGTATTCGTAATGAGTTTGAGATCCTCGAGAGTTCAGTATTTTATAGTTTGAAGAGTAATGTTTTTTTAATATTTTTAGTTTATTTTTATTTTTTAATTTTAAAATTGAGAAAAATCAATATAAATTATTGATATTTTTTTTGAATGGTTAGATGAGTTTTTTTGAACTCTTCTACTCTAACGGGGCGTTTGGTATGAGGGATTATGGGGTGGGAATGAGATTATTAATCCAAGTTTCTATATCTAATGTATGGTAGGTGGGAATTTAAATTTGAAAATGGGAAGGGGAATGAGAATATTTGGTCTTATCCATGATTATTTACCTAGGGGGTTAGGTAATAAATGGTGGGAATAAGATTATTTTGTTGAAAAGATTTAAATATCTCTCCTATTATTAACTACTTATGAGAGGGTAAATTAGTAAATTTTCAATTTAATCCCTACTTTAATCCACATCCAAACATGAGATTTTCAAATTTTTAATTTTATTCCAATAAATGCAAACTAAAGAATTGGAATTATTTTATGAATTCCTACCTTTTAATTCTCATTCCCACTCTCACTTTATATTTCCCGAATTCTCATTCTCAATTGCCAAACGCCCATAAAATGTATCGAAGCCCATTTTTAATTGTGGAAGGTTTGCAGCGTGGAGTGCACCTATGTCAGTGACATTGTCGCATTAATGCAAGTTGGGTTAAGGAAAGCAATTAAAAAAATGAGATATTGAGATGTGATGCAACACGTGGCTTTTATTAATGTCGGGAATCTCAATCTCAATCTCAATCTCAATCTCCTCACGACAATCAGTAATCAAAAACCTTCACGTTATTTGCCTTGCTGTCCACTGTCCATCCTTTCCCTCATTTTCTACCCCCTTTTTGTTGTTGTTGCCCCTTTCCTTCCTTGTTGATATAAATGATCTAAAAGCCAAACCAACTATGATACTTCCTCAACCTATTATAGGGTTTGTTTACTTCACCTCCGTTTACATTATTTTAATTCGGCTATTTTCAGTTAATATAAATGGATTTTTATACTTGTTTTACATTTTGTGTACTAAGATTAAATC
This sequence comes from Bassia scoparia, assembly GCA_008642245.1. Classification (NCBI taxonomy): domain Eukaryota; kingdom Viridiplantae; phylum Streptophyta; class Magnoliopsida; order Caryophyllales; family Amaranthaceae; genus Bassia; species Bassia scoparia. The sequence continues at coordinate 118,566 of SNQN01000414.1, forward strand.
ACAATTAAAATTAGYAATGAAACTGAGACGGGAGGAGTTTGCCTTTTCCATCTTCATTCTCATCCCTGWCATGGGTACAAATTTCATCCCGTTCCAATAAGTTAACTTAAAAAATCATCCCGTCCCACCWTCCACTTGGGTATCCATAATACCCACTGAATCTCCGCCTCATACTTATTATAGGGTTGAGTAGAGTGCGGTCTGGACCGCAATTTGACGGTTTGGTTTGATTTGCAGTTTGATTTGCTTTATGGATGTTTTGAAATCAAATCAAATCYRAAACCGCAATTTAAGAGATTATGGTTTAAAGCTCAAACCATAATCCACAATTTTAAAAATAATTTTAAATTAAAATTTATTATTCCAATTTCCAAAATTTATAAATATAGAGAGAAGTGTGTGTGTGTGTGTGTATGTTGAGCTCTCTTTGTCATTATTGACATTGCACAAGACTAGCGGGAAATGACATTCTAATTCCTCGTTAAAGATGTTTCGTTGTGGTCTTGCGAAAACAACATTCCTATTTGTTTTATAAATTATTATGAACTTCGTTAAATTAACTTTTATGTTTTGTAGTAAGACTTCGTTTTAGTAGTGTATTTTAATGTACTTCGTATTAGACAAAGACTTGTAATATATTAAAAAACAGAGTTATTTAGAATTTTTTTATAAAGAAAATAGGTTAAACCGCAAACTGCACTCCACCAAACCGCAAATTGCAGTGCAGTCTGGAAATTGTTGCGGTACAGTTTAGTCTGAGAAAATCTTAAACCGTAAAATTGCGATTTGGTGCGGTTTAGGCTCCAGACCGCACCAAACCGCACCACGCTCACCCCTTGCCTATTTTAATACTAAACATATTTAAGTAAATAATATTTAGTAATTAATTAATTACGATTTCATGAAAAAAATAAAATTGTATTCAAATATTAAATTTTATAATTAATTATCAGATCACATGTTACAATAATTGGCAACTACGTAATTATTTTCATTAATAAATTGATGATTTTTATTAATAACAACAAATATACAAGAAGACTACACACCAACATTAATGATAATATAAATAACGTAACCATACAAATACAACYAAAATTAAATAAYACATATAGTATGGTGAACAAGATTAGTARTGAAATAAACCTTTCACTCTCCATGGTGACAGAAGTGTTGCCAAATGTGATCAATCAAATCAAGTTTTAGAGCTAAATGAGTTTCTCTGTCYCGAATGTCAACCCTTTGATTGACGTAGAAGTTGAAGTCGATGTTGCCTTGTCGTCCGACATTGAATTCAAAAGGCTCATTATTGTGTACCGCAARACTTGTGCTAGCTCCTGAGCTGTTTGCAGTGGAGCCTTGCGGGCGATCTTCCTCTTAGTACCAACGTTTTTGTAGAGTATTTGTTACCATGAATTGAAAATTATATTACACATCAAATTACATAGCTATTACTAGTAAAATAATAACAAGTAAACAATAACTAAAAAATTAAACAACTATTTACAACATACAACAACAACAACAATAACTACCTTAATCAATATAAATAATTCCTCAATTGTTTGGGAGAAAATTTCAGAAAAATACAAGTTCATAAAAAAATCAAAAAATTTACTTAACCATTATTAACGACAAATTAACAAGAACCAACAATTTCAAAAAATTTAACCAACAGGAAAAAGACTATTAATAACAATAAATTAATAATTAAAAATAATTTTATAATTTTAGAAAAAAAAACTAATTAAGTTATGTGAATTACCTTGAAATTGGAAGATTTTTTTGTATGTAAATAAGAGGAAAAAAAGAAGATAATTAATGTTTGTTATTTTTCAAAGTGTGTCAAAATATAGCAAAATGAGTGTCTATTTATAGAGGGAAAAAAAATATGACCGTTGGTATTTATTTTTTTAAATAGCCGAAATTGTATTTACAATAATATAGCCGTTCGAATTCAATAGTTGTTTTTTGATTGGCCAAACACCTGTACCCAAGTTGCGTGTCACAACGCCATTCACTGGCCTGACGCGCCAGCAAGTGCTATTTCCAGTTATTTTGCTTTTATCCACGTCTGAAACGACACGTTTTAAGAGATTGTCAGTTCAGTCTTGCCTCAAAACGCATCGTTTTGAGGGTTGAGGGAGCAAAAAAAAAAATCATTTTTCCACCCCAGCCAATTAATGGGGACCACTTGTACGTGTACTGTGTACCTTTTCTTTCCTCAACCTACGCTCGTTTTTCATCTTCCTCTTATGTGAGGACAAAATCAATCACTGTTGTGATTGCTTCGACATGATAATTTCCTCATGAATTTGCATTTGAGGAAAAAATTGAGCAACGTTGTGATTGCTCTTATAGGGTTTGTTTACTTCAGTTTCGTTTTTTTTTTTTAGTTCGGTTATTTTTAGTTAGCTAGTGTAAACGGATCTTTGTACTTGTTTCACTTTTTGTGTATTAAGGTTAGGGTTTGTGAGTTTCGTTCGTCGCCACCCTCGTCTTCCCTCTCCTCGTTCCCGGTCCGGCGGGGACTCATTGTTCAAGGTTGGGCCGCGGCCTCCCTTGACGCCGGTGAGTCCCCCCCTTCCCGTTGCTTTGCGTCCCTTGCTTGCGCAGGCTGAGTTTTCAGCTAGCGCACCTCCTTTCCCCCCCTCGTCCGGTGGTTGTCGGCGATGATGTTTGGGATGGGAGGTTGCTATGATCGCCCCACCCTTGGTGGGTCGCAGTTGGGTTGTGCAGTCAGGGCCGCTTGTGGTTCGTAGTTTGGTTTGAGCAAGACCTTCTTTCTTAGGTRTTTTTTTCTTTTTGCGTTCAARTCAATGACGYGGTCTCTAGGATTGTGGGTATTTTTTMATCGCAATACTAGGGTTGTTGGATCTCTTTCCCTTGCCTTTCCAGTTCGCAGGAGAGGACCTTGGCCGAGTCTATGCRTTTACTTCGGTGGTTGTCAGGCGTCGGATAGTACACAAGTTGTACTAGTGGTTGTGTTCTTGGTCTGYGGTTGGTGTTTGGGTCCACTTACTAGTGTTTTGCTGAATGTTATACGTTGTTTRCCCTTTGGATTTTGGTTTGTAGGCTTGTTATTAAATAATTGTCGCTTGGCCTGCTTGTTCTTTTTCGTGGGTACTCGCAATGCTCCTCTACAATTTMCTTTGGGAGTTTGTATGRAACCTTGGGCAGAGAGTACGTTTCCTTCCCCGACTATGGTTTGATAGATGCTCTTATTGTTGATTGTATTTTTCAGTGTTGCTACGGGAGCCACACTACTATTGTCAACCTGGTTCATCAACATAACATTAATAAAGATGTCGTTTTTCAAAATTTGCTAGATTGTATTTTTTGTTCCTATTTTCTGATTGTAGATGTCGTATGACCTTTAATTAATGAAATGGTTTCCCTTTCAAAAAAAGAAAGCTTAAGTCACAATAAAAACCCATCATTTGGACTCTCTCATTCACATCTTACCATTTGCAAAAAAAAAAAAAAGGTGGCTAAATTTGAACTTTTTTTCCAAAAAAAAATCTATTCTTGAAGGAGTTAGATTTTTTTTAAAAAAACTAACAGATGTGACTTTGATTACCGAGAATGTGAATTTGAGAAATAACAATCAGGAATGGAAAGAATATTTGAAAGTTTGGAATTCGTTAAATAATTCTTATCTTTTCTGACAACATAATTGAGAATAACATTGGAAATAAAATATTTTTTTGACGGGGAAATAAAATAAAAAAATCACTCCTTTATCCTTCTTATTTTTCTTGATTAATGAATTCCCAAAAAATTTCCCATGAAATGAGAATTACCACAGGAAATTATTTCCCGTGTGAACCAAACGACACCTTAGAAGAGTGGAAATAAAGCTTAAATAATCACAAACAAAGGATTTTTATTTTTGAGAGCAAGGGGTTTCTATCTCTATTATATAAGGGAAGGGGGGAGGAAGATGGTGTCCCCCCTCTTAAATGTCTTTTATACCCTTAATGAATTTTAAAAAATTTATTAATTGATGTGCCCAAATTACCCTTCACTTATTCAATAATTTAAAATAGAAAATGCATTTTTTATGTAAGTTAATTAGTGAAAAATGAATATTATTCCAAATTAGATGGCAACATATATGATACTATTTTGAATTTTCAAGTCATAATTATTTCAAAATAATTAGAATTCTAGATAAATTCTATTTGTTGATTAACTATAAACATTTTAATTTGTTATGTAATACTCATACTATAAAACCATTTTTCATGAATAAATTTCACGGATCTATGCATGTATCGCGTGCAAATAAAAATAGTATCTTCTAAGCTAAGGGAGGAGATAATGGTGGTCAATATGAGATTAATATCAATACCCTTAGGATAATTTTTTTACTACGGTAATACAATTTTTGGACCAATTTAACAATGTACAATTACATTTGTTAAAATTTTTTATTATATATCATTAATAAAAAATTATGAAATAAATACAAATTTGAGATCAAATAAGTTCTAAGGTTAATCAATAAATCTTATAAAGTGGTAAACCACATTTAATATAGAACAAATTTAAAAACAATACATGGTACTGTATCCTATACTATAACTATTATAGTAAGCCAAGGGGAGCTATGGTTATCCCTATGAAATTGTCTTATACTCCTTTAGTAAACTGAAAAATGCGTATTTAATGTTCCGTTCAATTAATTCCTTCCCGATTTTTAAATTTGCATATGAAAAAAGCTTAAAATTTACCAAATTTAAAATAAAACCTCACTTACCAAAAAAATTAACTTAAAAAATTTTGTGGTAAAAACTAAAAGGACAAAGATATCATAAAACCTAACATAATTTTCCGAACTTATCAGTGTAAATGAAATCAAAGATTGTCTAATTTGAATATATAATACATAATTTCACGTAATTTAACTTGGCACGGCATTAGCGTGCACCAAAACTAGTATAAATTAAAAGGAAGTAGTGACGATGCTAAAAATGTTCGCAAATGTGTTATCCTGCATCTCGTGCTTCTAAAAAAATGTTGGCAACTCAGTTCACTCTCGCTTTACACATATTTAAAAATAATAATAAAAACTAACTAACCCTAAATATAAGGTACATAACATAATAATGAATTTTTAATAAAAATGAATAAAACCAAAAAATTCACATTATTGCTTTCTGAATTATTAGCAAATTTCTGATTTCTTTTTTCTCCATTTTACTATTTCTTTCTATGGATATTTTAAGGTTTGGCTCATAATTTACTGCATTTGTACTCTGTTATCTTTTTAATTTTTTAACAGTAATTTTTTTTCCCATATTTAAATAAACCTTTAAAGTTCTAAGTTGAGGAAATCCATTAAGATAATTGTTTGATATTTCTAATACTCCGTATATTTATTGTACAATACATCCATTTGGATACAATTTTATTAAGTTTCTTGATAATATAAGTGCACCGGTGCAATTAAGTTTCTTGATAAATAATAGATTGTGTCGATGCAACTAKTTTAAACATTACGTTTTTTCCTACCTAAATTCATAGATYAAGTTACTCTTCTATTTATGTTTYATTTGGATTATTGGCACTTAATTCTATTGTTCAAATTGTATCAAAAAAAATTTACTATTCAAATTATTAGATTGATTTTATAAATTCATTAGCTTATTTACTATTCATGAAATTAAAATATTCAATAGTATAATATCACAATCTTAGCTTATAATTAGAGCAGCAAACGAGCRGAGTCGAGCCGAGCTGCGRCGAGTATTTATCTGTTCGAGTTGACCTTGATAAGATTTAAAGTTGTTCGAGTATGGTTGAGCTCGAAAGAGCCTTTTCATTTACTTGTTRGAGGTTGGTTCGTTAAACTTTAGGTTTGCTCGAGCTTGGTTTGAGCTTGCTCATTTAAATGTCGAGCTCGAGCTCAAATGTAAACAAGCTATAAACAAGCCTTTATAAACAAACAAGCTTTACTAATTTCCAAACATTTATTCATAGGAAGCAATGAATTTGCAAATATTTGTTATTTATTATTAAAAACAAAGTGAACTTATAATTATAATGGTTGAATATGAAAATCTAATTATTACAATAATTTCCTTCATGCTAGTAATGAAAAGTTGTTTAAAAAAGACAAAAAAAAGTAGTAGCACTTGCTTTCACTATTTTTATGATACTCCGTACAATAATTTATTTAAGATGAAAATTAATAACTTTGTTTTAATCTAAGTAGAATTTTGGGTTGACTAAAAACGAGTTTTTTTTTTCGAGTACCAAACGAGCTTTTATTGAGTTATAAATAAGTTGATCACGAGCCTTAACGAGTCAAACACATAGGTGTTGGGGCTTGGCACATTTAGTAATCGAGCTTTGGATTTTTGTTCCAATTTTTTGTTTATTTGTTTCACAAATGAGTTTTAACCGAGCTTGTTTACGAATAGTTCGCGAACACATTGACTCATTTGCAGCTCTACTTATAATATAAGACATTAGCTTAGAATTTAAAATCTTTAATTTATTTGTTCTTATGCTTTGTTTTATAAATTTATATATATCCCTTGTAATTGTACGGGTAAACTCTAGTAACTTCTTATTCCCATCTACTCTCTATTCCCACAATACAATCGTCCCGTAAACTGTTCAATAATAATTGTGGCGTGGCYAATTYAACAAACTTTTGAGCCCCCATACATATTGATGATCGAGTTCATAAATGCATCAAATTCAAATGAAGTTGAATGCAGTACAACCATTGCTAATATACAACTAGAATTTTCTATCCTTTACATTTGCTTCTCCCTCATTAGGTTTAAATGCATACACAGGGAAAGTCCCATAAAAATTCCACCTATACCTATACCTATACCTATACCTATACCTTTACCTTTACCTTTACCTTTAAGATGTTAATCAATGTACAATACACTCTTCTATTTCTTCTAGCTAATAAAATGATTTGATGAAGAAGATTTTAACTCATAAAATACTTCCTCCTTCAACTGTTTAACTTAACCTATATTATTTAATTATTATATTCATGCACTTCAACAATCATTTGCCCATGCACTACTCATTTACTCAATACTCATGCACTCATGCATATGCATTTGAAAATGATTTTTTTAGAGGACACAATTCATAGTTTAATACGGAGTAGTTAATATAGAGTGAGAGATTACACACAATTGATTAGAGTTTTCTTTTCAATCAAATTAAAAAAATTCTTGAATTGATTTTCACCCCACTCTTAATAAAAATTAAAATAATTACATAGTAGTAGTTAACAAATTTGTCATGTCATAATTAATAACAATTAGTTTTTAAAAAAGGAGAAATATATATGAATAAAATAGGAAAATGATATACGCAGCCCTTAGGGCTGCATATAAGCATTAAATTATTGCTTAAAATGGTAAGTATTAATAGATTTAGGTTAAAATTGCACAGAATTTGATGTCATAAATATTTACTTTGTTGAAAACCTTCATCTTTTGACTTTTTATATGCAGCCCTAAGAGCTGTATATATCATACCCCATAAATATTAGCAGGTTGTAATAACATCCCATTTAGAATAATGGAATTATTGGAAACAAGTTAAAGGATATGATAGATATTCGACACATGAGTTTTCTTTTGCTTCAAAGTAATATTGATATAATTGGTAAAAGACACAATTATCCCAATTGTCCACTTTCCTTATTGCCCACGTATGCTTCGATTCGGAGATCAAATGCCCACAATAATGATGTGCCATGATTGAGATCTGCTGGTTGAGAGTATCTTCTTGCTTTGGGACTGAAGTTAAACTCTTTTGGACTGAATTGAAACTCTAGTGTGTATGAGTTGGACTGATATTGATAGATAATACTTAGAATTCATATTCTATTATTGTAAGATCTAGTTTATTTTGGTAGATATTTATTTGTATTATATTATCTACTTTTCGGATAGAATTAACCTAGATTAGAGTTGTATATATAACACTTCAATAATCAATGAAAAGGTCACGGCAATAATTCTAATCATGGTATAGAGGATCTAGGTTTATTTCCCTTAAACCTACTTTTCTCTTCCTCTGCTTTCTAATTCCGCTTTCTTCTACTCTGTTTTTCTGTTCTGTTTTTTTTTTTTTCTTCGATCATCATGGCTGATTCGAAGTCCGATCACCCCGCACCCCTTGTCAGAACGTCAAACAAACATCCCTGTTGTTCTCGATATGCGGTGACGAATATAACAATTGGCCTACTCTCTTCAAACTTCATTGCCGGCGCGCCCATTTGTTATTGACCATTATCGCTCCCGATAAGGATGTTGCTCCCATCACTGATCCCACGTCAAAGGCTAAATGGCAACGCCTCGACGACATCGTACGACGTGGATATATGGGACAATATCGGGTGAATCTTTTAATTCGATTCTCGAAGAGATGATCGTGCCGTTGATACATGGAATCGTCTAAGGATTTCTTCCACAACAACAAGTCGGCTCGAGCCATGACTCTTGATTCTCAGTTCTTAACACCACGTTGGAGCAATTCGATGGTGTCAAGCTTTATTGTGCTCGTCTAAAGACCTTGCCGATAGTTTAAGAATGTCGATTATCCCGTGTCCAACAATCGGATGCATCCAATTGCTTAAGGGCTTGTCGGACGACTACAAGGGGTTTCGTTCTTCTGTTCAACATCTCAAGCCGCTGCCATCGTTCGAGGAGTTACGTTCCATGCTCGAATTGGAGGAGCAAAGCAACGCCTCTTCCCTCTCTCTTGAGACTCGTGCCGAGGCTCTCGCTGTCCCTTCTGCTCCAGTAGTGCCGCTGTCTGACTCGCCTTCTCGTGGTGGTGGACGTGGGGGTGTTCGTGGCAATCGAAAGGGGAAGGGCAGAGGTCGTGGCAATGGAGGTGAACATGGCCGTGGTGGTGGTCATCGCAATAATTCATCACAGCAGCAACAACATGGTCATCGCAATAATAATTCATCACAGCAGCAACATTATTTCTCTAATGGGCCTTCTCAAGCTCATGGCCCAAATTATATGGTTCCCCCTCCATGGGCTTATTGGGCTCCACCTGCCTGGGCCCAACCGCCTTGTCCTTATCCATCTCAGGCTCCAGGTCCGTCTTGGCCTGTTGTCCAACGGGCTGCCCCATCTGCAGCTACGGGTATTTTGGGCTCTTGTCCTCCTCATGCTTATTTTGCTGCTCCTTCGCCACAATCATCTGGCTTGGTGCCCACCAATATTGATCATGCTATGTACACCATGTCTTTGAACGATCCCAATTATTATATGGACACTGGCGCTACGTCTCATATGACGCACTCCGAAGGTACTCTCTCCCCTTATTTTTCATTAAATCATCATATTAATAATCATGTTATTGTTGGTAATGGTAGTAAAATTCCAATTAAGGGRTATGGGCATCACTCTTTAAACACTGCTTCCCTTAACCWCAAAAATGTRCTTCATGTTCCAAAGATAGTCAAGAATCTTATTTCCGTTCGCAAATTCACTAGTGATAATAATGTTTCCATTGAATTTGATCCTCTTGGGTTTTCTGTGAAGGACTTGCAGACGGGGAGCGCACTAGTGAGGTGTAATAGCAGTGGGGACCTCTATCCTTTTTCACCATCTCTTCATGCTTCTATTTCCAATTCTCCATCAGCTCTTACAGTGGTGTCTTCCGATTTGTGGCATTCTCGGTTGGGTCATCCCGGAAATAATATTTTTAGTTCATTGCGTAGTCGTAATTTGATTGATTGTAATAAGGTTTCACCTAATGTTTGTCATTCTTGTCCTCTAGGAAAATTAATAAAAACTCCTTTWTACAATTCGATGTCTCATACTACTATGCCTTTCGATATTATTCACAGTGATTTGTGGACATCTCCCATTTTGAGTTCTCATGGTCATAAATATTATGTTCTGTTTCTTGATAATTTTTCGAATTTTTTGTGGACTTTTCCAATTTCCACGAAATCCCAAGTGTTTGATTTATTTTTGAGAATTCGAACTTACATTAAAACTCAGTTTGAACGGGATGTCAAAGCTTTTCAATGTGATAATGGCCGCGAATTTGATAACAAACCTTTCACTCAACTTTGTCACAAATATGGCATGATTTTCCGACTTTCTTGTCCATACACATCTCAACAAAATGGCAAATCCGAACGCAAAATTCAAACTATAAATAATCTTGCTCGGACTCTTCTTTGCCATGCTTCTATTCCCCCATCTTTTTGGCATCATGCTTTGGAAATGGCGACATATCTACACAATATCATGCCTTCCAAATTGCTTAACTATGCTTCTCCTACTCAAGTCTTATACAATCGTACTCCCGATTATTCTCATTTGCGTGTTTTTGGTTGTTTGTGTTTCCCTCTTTTGCCATCCTCCAAAATCCACAAGCTTCAAGCCCGTTCTATTCCATGTGTATTTCTTGGCTATCCGTCTAATCATCGGGGTTACAAGTGTTATGATATGTCGAGTAATAGGATTTTTATAGCTAAGCATGTGTGGTTCGATGAGTCGGTTTTTCCATTTTCTAAAGTTCATGCCCCTTCTTCTTCAGCTTATGATTTTCTAAATACTCATGTAAGTTGTTTGGATAATTTACCTTTGAGGCATCAAATCTTGTCTCAACTTCCACCTGCTCCTCACGAGCCCAATCCAAATTTTCCTTCTGGGCCGCAGGCTACTCCTACTGTGAATGCTGGGTCCAGTTTCTCACCCGGTTCACTCTCTCCTTCTGGGCTTCCTCACGAGCCCAATCCACTCTCTTCACACGGTTCACTCTCTCCTTCTGGGCTTCCTCACGAGCCCCATCCACTCTCTTCTTCTCTGCGTGCTGGGCCTAGTTCCTCACCCACCTCCCTTCCTTCTTCTGGGCCGCAGGTTTCTCCCTTTTCCTCTGGGCCTTCTGCCTCTGGGCCGTCTTCTTCTTCTCCCTCTATTTTCCAGCCCAGCTCTCCTCCTTCTTCTCATGCTCGTCATCCAATGACTACGCGGAGCCGACATGGCATTGTCAAGCCTAATCCTAAATTCCAAGCTTTTCATACTTCAACTTCCTTATCACCCATTCCGAAAAATCCGGTTCATGCCCTTCGTGACCCTAATTGGAAAGTTGCTATGCAAGATGAATATGATGCTTTAATTGAAAATGGTACTTGGGAGTTAGTCCCTCGGCCGGCTAATGCTAATGTTATTCGTTCTCTTTGGGTGTTTCGGCATAAAATGAAATCGGATGGTACTTTTGAACGGTATAAGGCTCGTTTAGTTGGTGATGGCAAAACTCAACGAGAGGGTATTGATTGTGATGAGACTTTTAGTCCTGTTGTCAAACCGGCATCTATTCGTCTGGTTCTTAGCATTGCTTTGTCTAAATCTTGGTCTATTCATCAATTGGATGTAAAAAATGCGTTTCTTCATGGTAATCTTTCTGAAACAGTGTATATGTATCAACCTATGGGTTTCAAAGATCCTGCTCYTCCTGATCATGTTTGTCTTCTTCGCAAGTCTTTATATGGTCTCAAACAGGCTCCTCGGGCTTGGTATCAGCGGTTCAGTGACTTTGTTCTATCTATTGGTTTTGTTAATAGCACTTTGGACACCTCTTTGTTCATCTATCACCATGGTACCGCTACTGCTTACATTCTTCTTTATGTTGATGATATTGTTCTCACGGCTTCATCGGATTCTCTTCGTCGGGATATTGTTTCTCGCCTTAGCGGTGAGTTTGCTATGAAGGATCTAGGCGAATTGAGTTATTTTTTGGGCATTGCTGTTTCTCGTAACACGGATGGTTTGTTTTTGTGTCAAAAGACTTATGCTAAGGACATCATTTCTCGTGCCGGTATGTCTAATTGCAAGTCTGCATCTACTCCAGTTGATTCCAAGGGCAAGCTGAGTGCCCGTGATGGTTCCCCATGTGATGATCCGTCTCTATATCGTCGGTTGTGTGGTGCCTTGCAGTATTTGACCTTTACTCGTCCTGACATTTCTTATGCAGTTCAGCAGGTTTGTTTGTTCATGCACAACCCTATGCATCATCATATGCAAGCCTTAAAGCGTATCATTCGTTACCTTCAAGGCACTTCTGGTTCTGGTTTGCAACTGTATCGGTCCTCTGTTACTTCSCTCGTTTCATACACTGATGCTGATTGGGGTGGGTGCCCTGATACTCGTCGTTCTACGTCGGGTTATTGTGTGTTTCTTGGTGGTAACTTGATCTCTTGGTCTTCTAAGCGGCAACCTACGTTGTCGAAATCTAGTGCTGAAGCTGAATATCGTGGTGTGGCGAATGTTGTTTCTGAGTCATGTTGGATTCGCAATCTTCTTCTTGAGTTGCATTGTCCTATATCCAAGGCCACGCTTGTCTATTGTGATAATGTTAGTGCCATTTATCTCTCAGGCAATCCTGTTCATCATCAGCGCACTAAACATATTGAAATGGATATTCATTTTGTCCGCGAAAAGGTTCAGAAGGGCGAAGTTCGTGTTATGCATGTTCCTTCTCGCTATCAGATTGCTGACATCTTCACGAAAAGTCTGCCGCGGGTGTTATTTCTCGATTTTCGGTCCAGTCTCAACATTCGTGATCCTCCTGTTTCGACTGTGGGGGTGTGTTAGATAATATTAGAATATCCCAATATTCTATTATTGTAGATCTAGTTTATTTTGTAGATATATTATTTGTATTATAATTATCTACTTTTCGGATAGAATTAACCTAGATTAGAGTTGTATATAAACACTTCAATAATCAATGAAAAGGTCACGGCAAATAATTCTATCAAATATGATTGAAAGGTTATGTTAAATCGAATGCGAATAGTTGAGTTGAACTAACTAAACTACATTGAAACATAATGTTAAATTGAATTTAATTAAATTAAAATGAGRCAAAAATCAGTCTAGAAATATYTTTTTTAACTTATTATTTGTACTTATTTAAATTTATTGATATTTATCTGAAATTATTAATACTTATTCGAGTATATTTTGAGAGTAAAAAAAMTAATGAGTATGTTTATTTTAACTTATATGAATTTATTAATATTTGTATGAACTTATCTTATTTAATAATTACTGAAAAGAACATAACATAGAAGAATAGAAAAATATTAGGTGCATCGAGTGCACAATAAATTTATTGTGCATCAGATTGGATTGACCCTTTTGGTAAGGCGGTAAATGAATCGTGTCGTGTCGAATTATCCCAACCCTAACCCAACTTTTTTTTCCAGGTAAGGTTTTACGAGCCTAACACCCTTTTTGACATGATTTTTTAGCTTCGAAATATAATTGCAAAAATCGGGTTAGGTTGATCCGAATATGACCTGATTTTTTGGGTCAACCTTAGCTTATTGRGACTTGAATTTTTTTAGCTACCAATATTAATTTTGAAGAGAAATAAAAGAAATCTGAAAGAAGGAGAATAGAAGAGAGGAAAACGGCGTAGAAGAGTGAGTGTGTGAGTGAGTTAGGGTTTAGCCGATTATTTTTAGTGATTTAGTGTATACGATTATTTTTAGCTTTACTTTTTTTTATTATTATTTTTTAAGTTTGACCTAAAATTTTGACCCATATAAATTTTTGAATTTTTGTTTTTTTCGTGACGGGTCGTGTCGGTTTCGTGTCAAAAATTTCAACCTGAACCTAACCCATTTTTTTTTCGTGTCGACCCATTTTCGTTTTTGTGTCAGAAAATTCAAACCTAACCCACTTTTTCAGGTCGGTTTCGTGTCGTGTCAGCTTTTGCCCTCCTTATACCTTTTGGTCAATATAATAGCTTTTTTTTATCAATATAGTGACCTTTATTATTTATCACTATATTGATGTAAAGTGAAGAATGAATTACTATATAAACTAAAAGGATTATTATATACTTGYTATATAATAAATTTATTGTGCATCCGATGCATACAATAACTTCTGTAGAAGAATAAAGTTTGATAAAAGTACTTCCTTTGTCAATAGTTGTTTGTAATAAGAATATGTTTACATTGCCTAAAAACTCCTTGACTGAATTGATTTGAACTAACTGTAATATTTAACTAAAGTCGATGTAAAATAGATAAATAAAATTTAACTGAACMAAATCAATGAACTTAAGTGAAATTGAATTGCGATAGAGRGTGCTTATTTATACTTATATTATTTTATCTGAACTTATTTTGTGAGAGAAAAAACTAAAAAATAATAATTATACTTATTAATACTTATATGAATTTATCTTATTCAATAAATATTGAAAATTAGTTGAAAGGTACAGACTCATAAACATGTCGTAAAAAGAGTATTGTTTGTGAGAAATAAAATATTCTTTTATTGTCAAAAAATCGTTGATAGAAGGATAAAACAAACTAAAATTATATCAAAAAAAATAAAAAATACTTCGTTAAAAAATAAAAGGGGAAAATGTTAAAGATTAAACCAATTGTTTTATCTTTAACCAAAGTAAAGCTGACCAAGTGACCAACCAAAAACCTAGCAGAATCTACGTAGTAGATTAGAACAAAAGCGAAATCAACCGTTAGATCATAATCGAAGGGCTGAAAATGCTTGATGAGTGCATAAGAATAAAGCTAATCCGATGACGTGAATTGCTGAATAATTACAATGATGATGAAAGAGAAAACGCTGCGGCTAGTTGACGGGTTAAGACACGTGGTCGATGCTGGTAGTTTGTCCTACCACTTGACACGTGTTTGTTGTTGCCTCTTCTCATGTGGTTTGGACGCGTGTCACTCTTAACTCACTGTCCCAAGACAGCCCCACCCCCTATCATTTTTTTCCTTATTATTTTTTGTTAAAATAAAATACTTTTTTTTAAAAAAAATTAATCATTATATTTTTTTTTTGGAAAGGATTAATCATTATTTAAAAATTACTTATAAAATATTTAATTATTACATTTTTATAAGTTACGAAAATTAAATGATCTACTAAGGGTTAAACCYCGAAKCTGAAAGTGTAAAGTCGATCTCCTTACCAGTAAARCAAGCTATATTTGATTATTTTAGTAAAATYCTATAAAAACTAACACATCTACTTCTATTTAATTATTTTTGGAAATAGGTACAATTTTCAAAGAATAGAGGTACAAGGTTGTACAACGTGTCACTGTCAGAGAGGAGCCACCTGGCACTTTAGGGAACTTTTCTTACCTAATTAAAGGGTATTCTTGTCATTGCAAARCCCCTTAATTTTTTCTCCTCTAGTTTTGTCAACAACTCAAAATTATTTAAAAATACTTCCATTTTTTAACAACTCAGAAGTTTTTGATTACAACTTACAAGAGTTAATTATTTTTAGCATAATTTTTTTCTTTTTTTTTTTGGATTATCCTTTTCTGATTTTTCACCTCATCTTTTCAATCATTCATACACATACAGAGAGAGAAGTTTTAGAGAGAGAAGGGAAAGGGATGAACTGCTATCTTCTTCCCTCTCTGAATTTTGAACCTAAGTTGAAAAATAAGAGGAATAATCAAATCAAATAAATTGGGGAAAAAAAAAGGAAAAAGGAATTTCATAATTCATAAATTTCATATCATACTTGCAAAACCCAAGAAAACGTTTTATGTTGTTTTCTGGCATGAGGTATCCACGTGTTGCAGATTAGTCCACTGTTGTAAGTTCATTACAAACCGTCTGTTTTCTGTCTTTCTTCTTCTATTATGTGTGTCACTTCTGCTTGAATATAATCATATACACCATATTTTTTTTTCATTGATTTAATTTAATTTTGTTTCCTGGGTTGTTCTGAATCTGGTTATTGTCTGAAATTCTGAGCAGAAATGTTGCGAAAGATCGAAACTTTAGTAGTGGGTATGCTCAGAACAAGATGTTAGAAGAGTTGAATGAGCAGAAAAAAGAGGGAAATAATTGTGATAATTGTAAGAGGGTTTTGTAAGTAATTGGTGAATGGACACTTCTTCAAAGCTGTATTCAACCAGTACTTCAAAACCAATGGGAGAAGCAGTAAACATTAACACCAACAATAACAATAACAACAACAACAACAAAAGTAGCACAAGTATGATTAGCAGAAGTATTAGTGGTAGTGGTAGCAGTAGTAGACATCATAGAAGCAAAGAAATGGAGAATCTTTCCTATGAAATAAGCAAATACCCAAGAGATCTGTTGCAGACATTCTTAGGAAATAGCAGCAACCAATCAACAAAAAGTGGTAGCAGTAGATCAGATGAAGAAGAGGAAGAAGGGTTGAATCTAGGACTTGGGTTGTCATTAGGTGGTATATTTGGGGTGGATAAGTCTAAGAATATGGGGTTAATAAGGTCATCATCAATAGCAGGAACTATGCCCTTGTTGTATAAGGATGATGATATGGGAGGGGTGGGGCCGCCGTCGACGCCGGGTGGCCGTGGCAGCAGCGGCGGCGGCAACAACCTTGTCAGGACGTCTTCGTTGCCGGTTGAGACGGAGGAGGAGTGGAGGAAGAGGAAGGAGATGCAGACATTGAGGAGGATGGAGGCGAAACGCCGCCGGTCCGAAAAGCAAAGGGTGTCGAAGGAGACTGGGGTTGTTGGCGGAGAGGATAAAGGTGGCGGAAGCGGTGGTGGTGGGGTGGAAGGGTTGAAGTTGAGGGCAAGGTTTGAAAGGGAACAACAATGTTTAGGTATTACTAATAAAATGATTGGTTCTTCAATGGGAAGTTTATTTGCATCACCAACCAAACCACCTCCTCCTAATAGCAATACTAATGCGAATAATTTGGAGGTCAAAGGAAGAAGAACTACCTTTGGTAGTTTGCAAGGATTTTTGATTGCTCAAGCACAAGCTCAGGATCAAGCTCAATCCCAGTCTCAATCTCAAGCCCAAGTTCAGCCTCAGCAGGGTTCTTCTCAAGCCTCAGGGGAATCACAAGGGGGCACCTCTTCTGATGCCTCTGAACTTGAGAGTAAAGCCCTTCAAGGTAATGTTATTTTATCCTTCTTATTCAGAAAGCCATAWTTTTTGTTGAATTGTGTTTTTCAGGCTGATGTTATTATGTTATCTATGCTTGTTTGGGTTAATTATTGTGTATCTGACTTGCTTGGATCCCTTGCTTTGGATACTTCATTGATGATCTTATATCTTTAATTAATCTTATTTTGTTGTGCAATTTCAATTGGATATGAACTTGTTCTGTGATAATTAAGCTGGTAGTTAAACTAGGTAGATTGGGTTTGCAGTAATTTGCCCTTTTTCCTTTCAATTGTAAACATGTTCTGTATTTCTGTTACATTTGTTGCAGTTTTTCTGGAGTYTTTCGGCTTGTTTTGCGTTGGTTTTGCCACCGTTTCTAATCAATTGCTATTGTTGGTGACTCTCATTGACTGCTGCTTTAGCCCCCTTGATCAATTGTACATTTGTACCTTTTCTTGATCTTTTGTTATGATGTGTCAAAATAGTTTTTTACATCGTTAGTTTCTTGTAATTGCTGGAGTGAGACCCTTAATTTGTTTCCATTTCTAGACAAGTTTGATTTCAGTTTCCTTATGACACTCCGTATTTGGGTATTTTCCTCTGTTCGAATTAATCTGGCTGCCTTTTCATATTATCTCTGGTGATGCCCTTTTTATCTGACATTTTATTAGCACCTGGTGAAACACAAAGTGTTGTTATTTCAAAGTATCATTAAATGCATGAATGTAGTTTGCCATGTAGCCGATGTCGGACATTATATGTTTCTCCACTATCTTCGTAATAAGTTACTTTCAAGTGCTCAAATGGTGGCAATGTTATAYCGATACATAATTGAATTCATAGTGAACATGAAGCTGTGATTCTCAAACAATTATAGTTGCTTGTGTTACTACAACAGTGAAGAGGGTATAGTTGCGGACGTTTGGGACTTCTGTAGTTACTGATTACATTATTCTCCTTTCTCTTTTGGAAAAAGGAAGGTAACCAACTTGGAATAAAAAGCTTCCATTGGACTGGACATTTTTGTGTGATGAACCTATGTTATATGAAGCTTTATAGAAGTTCAACACCTTCTCATTTTTGGACGATGAAGCATTGTGAGCCTATTATTAATAGAAGCTGCTTATAGTTTCTGATAGTCCTCTCCAGCTCTAAAGAATGGTCTGGATTCCTACTTTGACAAGCACAAAGCTATGATTTGTTTTGCTAAAACGTTGTTGCATGGTGGACTTGCTTTTAACAATGATGTTGGATATAATTCCCACCCGGTTATGCATATGATTGTTTGTCGCATTTTATGTTATACCTCAGTAACCTTGTTCTTTGCAGTATCCATTGGTCATTTTCTTTGATTGACTCTTTCTCTTTACCAAAATCATTGATTATTCTTTCAATTCCTCCCAATTCTTCTTTAGACAGAACAAGATTAACTGTGTCAATAATGCTAAATGCCTAAACTCGAACAATACCATTTAGGGTGAGAGACCCAGAAGGAAGGTCATTTAACCAAAAGACTCATTGCCTGAATGCCTGTACCTTATAAATTCAGTCAGGTACTCAAGTCATGAAACATTGATATGGTGATAATTTTGTCTTTATCACATTTATTGAGCCCAATCGTTTCTATAGTCTGTTCTATGTGCTTTTYTTGGATGAAATAAGTTTCTCTTGATTGTGATCTGTATAACTTAAAGGAAGATCACAGATTTTTCTTGTCGGAGTTTCAATGTTAGAAGGTGCTAAATAAAAAAAAAGATTACTACAAGTAGCAAGGTTGCCAAGTTTGTCACAAAAGTATATCTATCATTTGTGGAAGAGAATCTGGGTGGTTAATGTGAGTGCTGGTTCAAGTCGAGTCCAACTACTGCTGCTAGATGATCAGGGTTGGTTATACGGACAATRTGAATTTAAAGGAGTAATATCTATGCAAATTCTGGGTAGATCTGAGTAGACTTGGTTCTTTATTTTATCTTATTTAGTGGTGATTTTAGCTTTCACCTTGTTTAATGTCTGTGCAAAGTCTCTCAGAGCCTCTAGAATTGAATCTAATGATTTACATTCTTCATATATGATGGAAAGAAGCCACTTCAGACTTGAAGTYTACATGCTCAGTAGATAATTTTTTTTATTAGCCAATCAACATCTTCCTTTGTGCAATACGATAGTTTATACATCATTGCGCAATACGAATACTGATGTRTTTCGTCATTGTTTATGCTTTAAGCATTGTTGATAGAGTATGTCTCTCTCTTAATTTTGGCCCTTAAAAATTGTTCTTGTTTTATTACTAATCATAGGATCAAGCAGCTGTGGTGAAGCAAGAAGCCCAGCTAGTATCCAATCCCAACAAGATCGAGGTAGCCAAGAGCCTATGGGCTCCTTGGGAGCTAAAGAAGACCCAGTTCATCGAGCCGGTGGGCCTGAAGCGGAGAGTTTGTCTAAGCAATCTGAGAGTACAGACCATAAGAGGAAAGAGACAGCGGGATCGAGTGGGATAGAGGATATGCCATGTGTGTTTACTATAGGGGATGGTCCTAATGGTAGAAAAGTAGAGGGGATCTTGTACAAATACGGGAAAGGGGAAGAAGTGCGCATAATGTGTGTGTGCCATGGAAGTTTCTTCTCTCCTAAAGAGTTTGTCAAACATGCCGGTGGCAAAGACGTAGATCACCCTCTTAGACATATTGTTGTTAGTCCATCTACTTCGGCATTCCAGTGACCTACAACGGCAGTCAAGCCTTCTCTTGTGAACCGGGTGAAACGTATAATATTGATATGATTTTGATGTAGAGTTATTTTCCAGTGGATATGTAAGCTTCTTGGCCCTCTTTTCTTTTTTTTTTAACTTTAATTATTTTTATATTTATTTGAGGAACTTTTTTTTACCCGGAGTTCACTTAATTGTGATGAGGAAATTAGTAAGAGGCAAATACAAAGTATTACTTTTGCCTTTTTTATGAGTTGTGAAGGGTTTTGTCTGCCTTGTATGCTTACAATTTTCAAATACTTTGGATGACCTTGAGATGAGGTGCAAGGTGTGGGTGATGATTGGAAGTAATAATAGGAAATGCGATCTAATTGAGCAAGTTTGAAGTGTTATCGTTTGTAGAGAGCCTCGAAGCATAGTGAATTYGTGATGCAGTTCAGATTTGATCCTGGCCTCCCAACTCTAGGTCGCAACCTAGACTATATAACCTAGCTTTAAGAGGCRGCCCCATCGATTGGCACCCTTGTGAGAGCTGTTTTGGACGCGGGGAATTATCAGGTTGTCAAGTATGTAAGAAACTTCGGTACATAATTTAGGTGCTTCAACATGTGATTATTAGGAATAATAAAATGAAATTTTGTAAACACATTTTTTTTGTTAAACACATGAGACAACAATGAAAGAAAGGATGAAAATAACATGKGCAGTTTACATACTTTCATCTTCTTCCAACATTGTCAAGTTTGAAGGCAACATGGATTATCCTTCATTTGCATTTTACATTAGTGAAGAGTCATTCAATAAGATAATGAGGGAATTTTGCAAGGGGCAAATTAATGCTTTTGATTGAATATATTCCCTTCAATTTTAAAGTTGTTGCTTTAATCAAGCCTTTTATTTTTAATATAACATTGTTGAATTTAAGAGCATAATCTATTTATAAGATTTATAAGATGCAAAGGTTGCCCTTTTTTTAGACCTTTTCATTACAATATATGATATATGAAAGAAATTAGTGCCTTCACAAATTGCAAAAACTATGTTTAATTCAATTTGTTAGTTCAAATTTGAAGTATCATTTGCATGTTTATTAAGATATTATACATTTATACTCATTCCGTATCATAATATTTTGTGCGTTTACTATAGTGAATATTGTTCACAACTGCACGAATTATTATATACTACTTCATTAAAATACTCCGTATAAAATTAAATATAGTCATATGAAGTTTTATTTGGTTCGTCTTAGTAAGTATATTAAAATTTAATCATTATAATAATATAATTATAATTAATATAAAATTATACCTATATTGATGATATAAAATGTGCATTGACGATAAACGCAAAATGTTTCAACACAGAGAATATTATGATACGGATCGGAGAAGTATTCCGTTTTAAGACAGTGAATGTTTAATTTATAGAAGCATGATGGTTCAATGGAGTAACAAGTTGGTGGTTAGCTTCGAGGAATTCAAGTTTCTAATGGTGGTGTCCAAACAATGGAACAAAATACAATTGCAGTGTTAGTAACTATGTCTATCTATGTCCATTTCCATTTGCTATTCCCTTCCTAATTCCTATATATTAGCAATATAGGATGTTTTGGTCTTTTGGAGGGGGAAATTCCTAGTTCATCTTYAAAATTTGTAAATAATGCAAATTCAGTATTTTTAATAATAAATTTTGTTTATTTTCTTATTTTCTTTATTAAAAAGTTAGAATTTATTAAGATAAATGACTTTAAATTTACATCARAACAAATTTCCGAGATAATTTAGGAATTTTACATATGGATGGAACTAAAAGACGTGTAGAAGTCAAATAAAAAATTGATGAAGCTAATATGAGAAGAGGGAAAAAAGGGTAGAATATGTTATTTTGTTTTAAGTCATGCTCCTCATCTTGGTATGATGTACTTGTTACAAACATTCCATTAATAGTAGAACTACTGTTGCTTTGATTTTACAGGGGAAAGAGAGGTAAGGTATCTTGGAGCAAAAGAGTCGATAGTGAAATACACATGACAATATGGCATGTAAGAGGTACGAGTGTTTACAATAACTAGTAGCTAGGTTGCACAGATTCGGATATGGATACGGATGCGGATATAGAACGGACACGAGATACGACAAAATAAAATTCATATGATATGGATACGTATACCTGGCAAATCGATCGGTCAGGTCGATATCAGTCGATCAATGTTGGGTTTCGGACATTTGCAGGTCGATTTTTTCGATAACGGATCGCATTTCTTTGATCGTGACCCGATGTTTTCGATAACAGGTCGGTCGGTCGGTCAAATTTTTTTGGAACGCTTTGTTTCTTTCGATGTTTCCCAAAAATTAGATCAATTATTAAGGTTTTTAAGACTTGAAAAATGTATAATGTGACTAAACTAACTAGAAATTGTTCATTAAACTATATATTTATCCGAATCTAATAAATATTATTATTTGCAAAAGATTGTCTAAGTAATAGGGCTTTATTAAAAGCTAAAAAATGCATAATCTGGCCGTATCCACTTGTAATTTTTATCGAATTGAAACGCATATTCTGCTTCCTTTTTATTGCAACAAGTGGACTTTTGCTTTATTTACCTTTATTACATTGACTAATATTTATGATTTGTACATAATTAACACATTTATAAGTCTTTATACTAGACAAATCGGTCAAATCGGTCGGTCAGGTCGGTAACAGGTCGGTCAATATTTTAAAACAGGTTTACGGCTTCGGTCAAAAAAACGGATTTCGATTAAATTTTCTTGTTCATGATCCATTTTTCGAGTCAGTTTTTGGGTCATTTCGGATTTTTTTGCCGCCTATATGGATACGGTAACGAAACTAATAAAAAAAATCCATAAAAAGAATATAATAATGAATTTAAGTTTTACAAAACAAAATAACATGAAATATAACAAAACTTCAAACATTTGTTATTCCATTAATTAATTATTTTAATAGTTTCAAACTTTCAAATTAAACAAAAGAAGAATTAGGTTAACAAAACAAAGAAGACAACTCTAATATATCATATATTCAAAAACCATAATAATATAAAAATCAATCACATCTCCTAATCATATATTCATAATTCATAATCAATTAATCATAGTAAGAATTACATATTCATAAATCATTTGATTATGTATGCACAATTAAATGATTTAATTCAGTTACTATGTAAGTATATAGTTTATAACATAAATTACTAACATATTAATACATTGACGGAAAAAACAAATCGATGTGAACCTTTTTATACACTAACTTTGACTTTGTGAGAAATCGTGACTTCTCAAATTTATAAACTCATAATACTTCGTAAGTAGTTTTGCCATTTGAGCCTTTTAATTAAATGAAATTCTCATTGCTATTTACATAAGGATATGTTAAATAACAAAAGATGCATGAAGGGTCCGTTTATATTAACTGAACTGAGCCTGTCTCTTATACACATCTAGATGTGTATAAGAGACAGGATACAGAATGGACATGAGATACGACCAAATAAACTTCACAGGATACAGATACGACAACAAAATTCATAAAAAAATTCTTTAAAATTCCATAAAAAGGATAATAATGAATTTAAGTTTTACAAAACAAAATCTGTCTCTTATACACATCTAGATGTGTATAAGAGACAGACCTAGACTAGTAGAGTCCAATAAAGTTTGGGTTATCTTGACTCAATTATTGATATCTTGAGTTGAGTTGAACCTAATCGTTATGAGTTTCCAAATTGGACTGAGTTTTGGCTGATTCAATTTAGGGTAGTTTGTAGTTGTAAGGTGACAAGAGTTGCATTGTGAAGTGATTGGGTAAGAGAGGAAGACATGCTTTAGTGTCTGGCATTGGATCACTGGAAGAATGGGCGCAATGGTGCCTATGGTGGTGTGTTGCCTTATTTTGATAATGCGCTTAAGCTTTGTAATGCCATTATGGTCTTTTGGATTACTGTTTTGGAGGTAGAAACTTCATGCCTATTGCCTAATAGTACTTGGAAATAGACTGTTTGAACTTCGAGCTTTTCGTTAGTTACAATCCAATTTCAGCTTCCTGATCTACTTATGACCTGTTCTCGTCAACTGAATTTTGTTGATAAACGAAACTTATTTTTAATGGATTGAACTTATCGATACTGAACTGAACTTATTTTTATTGAAACCTTAACAAATTTCGTAAGGATTGAACTTATTTTTACTGAACTGAACTTATTTTTYRTGAACTGAACTTATTTTTACTGAAACTTATCTAAATAAGTTGACGAAAACAAGGCCTTGTGCGGTCTAATTTTGAAGTATACATATAACTAAAATAAAATTTTAATTTACTCGAGTGCAAAAATGAAATGGGCAACACAAAAAAAAAAATATTTTTAATAGATATTACACTTTCTTTTAAAAGGAAATTTGGAATTACATGTTACACTTTTTTTTTTACAATAGTTTCTCTGTATATTTTTCCAATTACATGGATTCCGATTAATTTTATGTCTCTACTTCTCTCATATCCTCAAATTACATTGAAGCCTGTGAAATAAAAAAATCTTAACTTTTGATATAAAAAAAAGGAAAGAAATAACTCACATTTTATGAGAGAAAAGAGTAACCAAAACAATAATCAACACTTATGGCTCAAAGAGAGGGAGGAGCACTAAAATCATAGAGGGTGTGCGAAAAACAAAACGCTAACAAAAGGAAAGAGAAAAGAATACTTAGGCTCTGTTTGTTTTGTAGGAAAATAATTTTCACATAAAATCATTTTCTAGGGAAAACAATTTTCATGGAAAATCATTTTCTAAGAAAAAAGTTTTGCTTTGTTTGTTTGATTAGAGGAAAACTCATGAAAGAAATGAAAAATGTAATAGAAATGAAGGAAGGGTGTGGAATGAATAATGGAGATGTAAGAAGTGGAGAGAAAATTGTGGCATTCTTTCTCTACAAAAGGAAAATGATTTTTCTTTTCCAAAGTGACATTTTCTCCTTTCAAAACAAACAAAGGAAAATTAAAAGAGAGAGAGAAAAATTATTTTTCGGGAAAATGTTTTCCACCAAAACAAACGGAACCTTAATGAGTTATGGTGTGACATGTAATTGCAAACAAGAAGCCTCAAACCCAATGTGATCTTTCCTTTCCTTTTCCATGGTTAAGAAACGCAGGTTTCTTTCCAAAAGGATGTTGCATGGACAACAGGTAAGAATATCCTAAACGTATCTTTTTTTGACATGACAAAAGTAGACAAAATCCCCCCAACAAAAGTTTCATATCACAGATCTTAGATTACAGTCAAATGAGATCAATATCCACCACATGCATCACTCTGTTGTGGGGTTGTACTTCTCACTTATTTCTTCACCTTCAAAAAGACTGAAACTGCACTCAAAGTCCAGAATCTGCTACTGCTATCAAATTCTGCTTATTCTAACCATTACACCGCCGGGTACAAGAAGTACTTCCCCGATAACGATCCTCGCAAATAATATCCAATTGTTTGCAAAAAGAAAAAAACTAGCGGAGGAAGTATATAAATTAGAAATCGAGAAAACTGGAGTATAATGAAAAGCTGAAATRCTTTAATCCATCTCATGATATTTACATTTCAGATGCTGCAAGAACCAAGTTACAATACTCTCAAATTGTGCCCTAACAGGTAACAGCCCCTTTAATTTAAACCCTGGGACACAGATTTGTAATATCTACA